>JAQIUQ010003180.1:82500-210000 GCA_030378365.1 Hybognathus amarus | reverse complement strand
ATCTAGGTTTTGGAAGAGCACAAAATGGTTGTTGATAGTTGAATAAAAAAATATTAATTTAGATTCTTGTGAATCTAAAAAGAGATTCCTGATTTTTGGGGTGAAAAAGTTCTTGATGAAGGTTAACAAGGTTGTTAAACCTCCTAGAATGTTCTGTGGATGAGTGTGTTTGTTTAAGGGCCTCACGTCAGGTCATTCCTGATGTGGTGTTTGCCAAGCGTCTCGTCTGTCATTGTGGGCAGTTACTGGCTTTTGTTCACCAAACACTCTGAGACAACACTAGCAATGCAGCACTAAAGTGGGCAAACAGTCTTTTCCTTCATGCTTCTACTCCCACCTCCATCACTCACTCTTTAAACTCCAGCCTAATAAGGTCACTGGAACTCAAAGTTTGCAGCCGTTGACAGAAAATGCCAGTAAATGCTGCTGTCTTAAAAATCGTGCACAGGTTTGACATTTCAGTTCTTTCAGCCTTTCAGATTTTATTTTTCTGATGTCGATCTATATAAATCTGGCTTTTACTAATTAATTATTTAACTAAACACACACACCACATCATTGTTGATTTCTTAACTAATTATATATATATATATATATATATATATATATATATATATATATATATATATATATATATATATATATATATATATATATATATTAGGGCTGATTAATTCGCATCCAAAATAACATGATATGTCTGTGTTTACATAATATATGTGTGTAGTGTGTATAATTATTTTGTGTATATATATATATATATATATATATATATATATATATATATACATACACACACACATATGCATGTATATATTTACAAAAAAAATGTATAAATATATATAATTTTGTATAAATATATATAAAGTATATACATGCAAATATTTCTTAAATATATACATGCATGTGTGTGTATTTATATATACAAAATAATTATACACACACATATATTATGTAAACACAAACTTTTATTTTGAATGCGATTAATCGCTTCACAGCCCTAATATATATATATATATATAGAAGTATATATACTTCTTCTTTCACATATATATATATATATATATATATACACTCACATATTTACATGTAAAAAGTGCTCATTTATAAATTAAATAAATTATATATTTTAATTAATTATTTTTAAGCTTGGAGTATAGATTTGCATTGAAGTTAGATCAGAGTTGTACAATCTTATAGTTTTATTTATATTTTAAATAAACTTTTATTTTTATATTTTTAGTGTTCATTTTACTTCAAATTTGAGAGATATTGCTTTTGTGATTTTTTTATTTTATTTTATTTTTTTTATATTTACTATTTAGGTTTAATTGACTTTTATTTCAGATTTAGTTTGTTCAGTGGTTAATTTCTAATTATTTCCTGTAAGTAATTATATTGCTTCAAATTAAACAAATTTTAGTTCGTTTCAAATGCAAAATTTCGATTTTATTTTGTTAAAATATTTTTATATTTCAGCTTAATTTCGATTACAATTTTTTAAAAAAAGTTTTAATAATAACGATAATAACTGTACTTAAACCTCAGTGTTCCTGTATATTTTCTCAGCATGTGACTGTGACCCGAGAGGCATCGCGGAGCAGCAGTGCAATAAGGCCACAGGTCACTGCGTGTGTGTGGAGGGTGTTTCCGGACCCCGATGTGCGCAGCGTGCGCTCGAGGCTTCACGGGCGACTTCCCACAGTGCGAGCGCTGCCATCAGTGTTTTGCCGAATGGGACGTGATTGTAGGCGACCTCACCAATCAGACCCACAGACTGGTCCAAAAGGTCAATACCATCAAAGCCACTGGCATTACTGGACCCTACCAGGCCACCATCAATAACGTTGAAAGCAGCGCCAACAAAATCCGCAACATCCTCGCCCAGAATCCAGCCACTCAGCCTCTAACGGAGATCCAGGGACTTCTCGAACAAGCTACGTAAGTTACATCCTTACTTAAGGATGTTCGAAGCAAGTGCAGATCCTTCTTATTGGTTCACATTGACTCTTCACATAAGAATAATCCTCTCTCTCTAAAGGGCCTTGATGGCTGAAATGAACACCAATCTTAACCTGACCGAGGAGACCTTGTCTGAGATCTCATCTGACAACAACAGCACGGACACCAAACTGAACTCCCTCAAAGAAGAAGCTCAGAAACTGGAACAGACGGTGAAAGACCTGCAGAAACAGGTGGAGCTTTGTGAAGAATTCAGACATTCGAGGTGAGTAACAACTTAAGGGGCCCTGTTTTAACAATTCAGCGCATGGTCTAAGTGTCTAAATCCACTTTTGCTAGTTTAACGAAGGGAAAAATGGTCGGTGCATGATTTAAAAGGGTTGTCCCTATTCTCTTAAAGAGTAACGGGTGTGTTTTCAGCGTAAAGTGCAAAAACGAATCAGTTATCTCCCATTCCCTTTAAGAGCCAGTTGCGCTCGCGCCATGGCAGATTCGCTATTTACATGGCAGAATTTGCAAGCGGAAAGACTGAACGCTTCTCTAGCGAGGAAACAAATCTGCTCGTGTGCAAAGAGCAGAACATCTACGGGACAAGCCCACCCATATCTTTATGTACACAATATTAATATTTTAAACTGTAATCCTTTTATTTTCAATATCTGTGTGCTGCTGCGCATCCCTGTGTGTGTAATAAGCAGATTCCCAGCAAACACAGAACGTTCCCCTAACGTTCCGAATGGTCCCATGAGGTTATTTTTGGGAACCAAACAGAACGGTTATAGGAACGTTCCATGTAGGTTATTTTTAGGTTCCATTTTTATAACATAAGGAGAACGTTCCGAGAACGTTCCCTTAACTTTAAGGCAAGGGTCACCAAGGGGTGTCCTGTTTTCATGCAACAATATAACAATTTTCTATCCATACAGAGGAGGCATAACCTACTTTAAATGTATTGAAATTAATAAGGTATCTTTGAGTAAACTTTAGAATATCATTTGAGTAGGCCTATCTGTTTGCCAGGCCAAGTGTCCTGGTTTTTGGTAATCAAAATATGGTCACCCTACCTTAAGGGAGAGTTCTCAGGAACGTTCTGGGAACCAAAAACTAACATTCCCAGAGCGTTCCCAGAACCTAAATTTGTTTGCTGGGTTGTACGTGCGTTGTGGACCGCCTATAGGAGTATATTACTAATAACACAAAACAAATACTGTGCCATTGACTTTAGACCAGGTTTGAGTTGGTCAATGGCGCAGTCTATTTCAGTGGTCTCAAAACATGCCAACAATGCACCTGAACACACCTCGTTTTCAGACCAGCATGCCCATGGGCGCACAAATGGGCACAAATGCATTTGCTATTTAAACCAGGTGGAGCAGGACGTGAAAATGAAAACTGTCGCACCTGGCCAATGATGGGGCCCAAGATTGACCCGGAAAATCACTTTTTTTTGGTCTACAGGGGCCAGAGCCAGCGTGGAATCGATATCACGAACAGTCCCAGAAAGCGGAGGTCCGCGCCAATGCCTCCACCAGCGACCCCTACAACCTGGTCAACCAGTCTGCCGTCCTGCGGACAGAAACGGAGGACTTGATGAACCAGACCAAAGAAGAGTTCACTCAAAGGCAGGATGAGTTTTCCACGAAACTGGACAACCTGGCAGGACAACTAGAGACTCTGGACCTGTCTGAGCTTAGCGAGAAGGTAAAGCAGTCAACAGATTTATGATCTAAGTGCTTATCTAGTGAACTGAAAGTTTAACAGAAACTAATCAAGTGCAAGAAAGACTATTTTGACATCACTTTATTTTCCCAAATTGTGCGGCTTGTTGAGGACAGGTGCATTCTTACTTTAAAAATGTGATTATATATATATTTTTTTTTGGCTTGGGCCAATGAACAAACACCCACATTTTGTAACCAATCAGAACACTCTATCATGAAAGTGAGTTTCGCTCATATAAAACCTAGTTGTGATCTCTCCTCGGGTACAGACATGTGGTAGTCCTGCTGGCTCTGAGAACTGTGCCGACTCTCCCTGTGGAGGCCTGAGCTGTGTGGACGGGGAAGGAAACGGGAAGTGTGGAGGAGAGGGATGTGATGGCCTCGCCACGCTGGCCCACAATGCCTGGCAGAAAGCCAAGGACTTTGACCTGGAGATTACCAGCGCCATGGAGGAAGTGGACAAGCTGTCCAAAATGGTGAGGTTTCTTAGCAGACACTATCTGCTATTGATGTGATAAAAAGATGTTCTGCATTTTCGTTCTCTGTTCGGATCTGCTGAATGCCATTTTGAAGACATCTAGCTATTGTACAAATGCATTTTATTGTACGGATTTCTTCTTTAACCCTAAAACCCTATTCTGGACAAATGTGGGCAAAATAGTTTTGATTCATTTTTAAAAAATACTTCAAGACTTGGCTACTTTTCCTAAGTTTGCCTCCTGAACACACACAATTGTTTTTGACTCAATTCTACAATGTTAAGTGGGTGAAAAAAAAACCTCCTTAATCTTGTATTTGGGTCAAAAATGGGCACCCATAGAAATTAATGGGAAAAAACTGTAATTTAGAGCAGGGGTTCTCAACTCCAGTCCTCGCAACCCACTGCACTGCATATTGTGTATGCCTCCCTTATTTAACACACCTGATTCAGATCCTCAGCTCGTTAGGATCGATGTTTATCCTAACGAGCTGAGGATCTGAATTTAGAGCATTTTAGAGCTGAATTTAGAGCATTCTAAATAAGCCAAACTAAGACACCATGTGACAGCAAAGTCATTTCATCTTTAGATTTTAGCTCTAAGAACTTATTGCAATGATATTTTAATGTAGTTAAAAAATTTTTTTTAAATAAAACAAAAATAAGCATAATTTACATAGAAAATATGTTACTTTTTGAAGTAAATAAATTCAAAAATACCCCCAAAATAAAGAAAAACACCATAAATGGATAGACAAAACTTTATTGAAGACAGTGATATAACATTTATAACAAATAAAAATTAGGATCACACCTGAGTCCTCTGTGCCCACATTTGTCCACAATTACAGGATTCAGGGCTATAAAGTGAATACGGTTTGAGGGCTCCGAATCCTTCTTTAAAGACACTCATGTGATCAGCTAAGGACAAAAAAAAAAAAGAAAAACCTGACCAAATGTAGATTCTGATATAGCAATAATAGGTATGTTTTAATTTACAAGACAACAGTAGAATTACAATAGAAACATTTATGGTTGTCGGAATTTCTTTGCTTTCAAAATGTAAAAACATTGAGCTTTTATTTTGTCGTAAAACCACAAGGAGGCATTAAGGCTTCTCTTGTGTTGAAAACAACAGATAAACAATTCTCATGGTGCATTTTGCATTCCCAAATGCTAATTATAAGCGACTCAAACACAACGCACTAGCAGAGAAGCATTTACTGTAAATGGAAACTAAAAATGAAAACAGTGCTGGGCTTTACTCTGAAACATGCAGCGCATCAGACCATATAATTATATGATTTATTAACATTTTGAATGATCGCACTAAGCCATTTCACATTCTCGCCACCATGCGATGTCAAAATTAATAGAAAAACAGTAGGGCCCTATAATTTCTGCGACCACGGAATAAAAAGCACACTTTTTTTACAACTAAAATAACAGTAAAGGGTAAAAAAAAATGAATTCCCAAAAATTTAAACGGAAAAAACGAAATTTGCAAAAATTAAAATGGAAAAAACGGAATTTGGGAAAAAATAAAATGGAATTTGGAGAAAAAGTAAAACGGATTTTATAGGGCCCTAAAACAGTTTCCGAGCAACTGGTGAAGTAACAGTAAAAATGGTAAAATGTTTGGCTAACATGCTAATGCTAACATTTGCATATTGTACAAAAATCAAATTCCTTTAAAGAGTCCTTAACATGTGTGTTCAGGTGTCAGAGGCAAAGGTGAAAGCCGACGAAGCAAAGTTAAACGCTCAGGAGGTGCTGGTGAAGACCAACGAGACCAAAACGCGTGGACGGCAGCAACGAGGAGGCTACGCCAACTCATCAAACAGATCCGAGACTTCCTCACTCGTAAGACACACTTAGCAAGTTTCCTTGAGCCAAGTTGCTCGGATGGTGAACATTGGCTTGAATTTCAACTCCTACTGTGTCCGTTCTCTTCAGAAGATGGAGCGGACCTGGAAGGCATCGAGGCTGTGGCCAATGAGGTTCTGCAGATGCAGATGCCCACCACACCAGCCCAGCTGCAGAACCTGACAGCGGAGATCAGGGGAGCCCGTGGGCAGCTCTGACAGACGTCGAGGACATCCTCGACCAGAGCGCCGATGACATCATGAGAGCAGAAAGCCTGCTTGAACAAGCCCGCAAGGCCAGGTCTGAGACATCTTCTATCCCAGAGAACAGATTGATACAGTTCTGAACAGGTCACAAATCAGCTAAATAAAAACCTGAGCTATTTCATTCTATGAGGTTTGCCCTTTTTGCAACCTGATTATCAAAATTCGCCATTTTGCATGCTAGGTTATCTATCTATAAATTACAAGAACGTCTGTCTGTCTGTGTGTGTGTGTCTGTTAATTGCATATCTCTTCGAACCGTTAGTCCGATGGATCTCAAACTTGACAAGTGTCTTGCTACGGGCATGAGTAAGTGCAGTGCCGAGTTTGACGTTGTTTAGATTAGAAACGCAAAAGATATCGCTAAATACGGGCATTTTGCACTTCGTTTTTTGCAATTGTCAATTTTAATAGTTCTTATTACAAAAAACTTGGGATTTTGCCTCTAGTGCTAAAGTAATGGGACACTAAAGCAGAGGTTCTCCACTTTTTTTGACTTGAAGGCACCTCATTGTCCAACATACTGTATTATTCAAGGCTCTCGCTCCTTTATAAAAATGTTCATTAGAAAACTGTGAGTATTAGCATATTAAATTACCATTTTAAATTCATGTTGTGAACTATTTTAAGTATATCCAACCTGCTAAGCACTCATGCAACTGTTTGATTGTTATATCATCAACAAATAGTTTATAAAGTTGGATATATAACTTTATTCACATACATACAGCACGCTAACAAAACGATATAACATAGGGCAAATCTCAACTGGCTGATTTTTTTATTTTGTTGCAAAATGTAACTACATTGTCGCCCCGCTCTGTTTATAAAATTGTATATATCTTTATCGAACTTCATCCGCATACATACAGCACCCTCACGCAAAGCAGTATATCCTACTACAGGGGTTCTCAACTCAGTCCTCGATAACCCACTGCTCTGCATATTGTGTGTCTCCCTTCTAACACACCTGATTTCAGATCCTCAGCTCATTAGGAGACATCTTAACGAGCTGAGGATTTGAATGCAGGTGTGTTAAATAAGGGAGACATACACAATATGCAGAGCAGTGGGTCACGAGGACTAGGAGTTGAGAACCCCTGTACCTACTATATTGCAAATCTCAACTACATAAATGATTGTATCTTTGCAAAATGTAAACTATATTATCGCTAATCTCCAATCTGCTAAATGTGACTATAAAGCATGTTGGTATTAAAGGGATACTCCACTTTTTTTGGAAATAGGCTTATTTTACAACTCCCCCAGAGTTAAACCGTTGAGTTTTACTCAAAACCAGGCAGTTTCTGGTCTCATTGACTTCCATAGTATATATTTTTTTCCTACTATGGAAGTCAATGAGACCAGACATTGTCTGGTTACTGATATTCTTCTAAATATCAGAAAATCGACTGAATGGATTCGAAAATGGTAAAACTCAACTGTTTAACTAAGAAAAGTGGAGTATCCCTTAAGATATTACTATCATTAACAACATGATTGTCAGTAAAGCAGCTTTGAAACACTGTGTGTTTGGAAAAGAGTTATATAAATCGATTTGACTGGATTTGATAAATAAATAAAACCAATAATCATTGAATGGGGAGAAAGAAATGTGATTTTGGCTTGATTTTGTTTGAGTAAATCATGGGCTTATTTTCTTTTTGGGTGAACTATCCCTTTAATGTGTGGATTGTGGCAGTATTGCCACCTAGTGTCGGTTCATTGAACAACACGTTTGTTTGGTCTCTATTTTTCAGCAGGAAGGAGGCGACAGATGTCAAAGACACAGCTGAGATGGTGAAGGAGGCCTTGCAGCATGCTGAGCGCGCTCAGAGCTCTGTGACCGAGGCCTTGAAACAGGCCACTGCTGACATCAAGGGGACACAAGACCTGCTGGTCTCGGTGAGTCTGCACTGCTTTATAATCAGCAGTCATTTGTTCTAGCGCGTGTTTGGACATTGCTGCTTTTGAACGAATCTAAGTGACTCTTTTGTACAAAAGGTGGAGTCAGAGACATCCGACTCAGAGCTAAAACTGAGTGACGCCACCCGAAGGCTCCTGAAGTTGGAAAGCGATGTGGCTCTGCTGAAAGAAAAGGCTCTCAATACTTCTACAAGCGCCAACAGCACAGAGAAAGAGGCTGATAGCATCAACGCACTGGCCGAGCAGCTAAAAAGGTGCCAAATTTTTGGTATTAAAGGAGTAGTTCACTTTTAAAAAACTTTTGCTGATAATTTACTCACTTTCCATGTCATCCACGATGTCCATGTCTTTCTTTTTTCAGTCGAAAAGAAATTAAGGTTCTTGATGAAAACATTCCAGGATTTTCCTCTATATAATAGACTTCAATGGGTACCAAATGGTTCAAGGTCCAAATGAGAGTTTGCAGTTCTCTGATGAGCGTTCGTGACTCTCCTGTTTGAACTCGTTCATCAAAATGAACAAATCTTTTTTCAGGTCATGACTCGAAGGGAAGATAAGACCCTTTTTTATCGCCTAGTGTCGTTTAAAGCCCTTTGAAGCTGCACTGAAACTCTCATTTGGACCTTGAACCGTTTGGTTCCCAATGAAGTCCATTATATGGAGAAAAATCCTGGAATGTTTTCATCAAAACCTTGATTTCTTTTTACTGTTTGCATTTGTAACCTCTTATGTTGTGGTTGACCATTTATGCAGGATCTGGATTCAGAACTGAAAGACAAGTACAGTACTGTTGAAGAGCTGATCACACAGAAGGCTGGAGGAGTGGCAGAGGCCAAGAAAAGAGCAGAGAAACTCCAACAGGAAGCCAAAAATCTGTTGCTACAGGCCAGCGAGAAACTTCAGCTTCTGAAAAGTAAGTCGATAGTGCATTTTTAATTGTAAATTGCGAAGCAAATGTTACACATATGAAATAAGCGCAACTGCAACATCAGCGATTTTCACTGGGGAACAGGAGCTGTGTCTTAAAGTGATTTCTGGGTTTAAACTTGTTTAAACATTGAGGTTTAAAGTAGTGATGCACTGAAAAATACAAATTCTGGGCCGAAAACCAAAAATTTAGGATGCACTTGGACGAAAACCGAAAGTTTATTTGATAATCAAATAATTAATCATTCATTTAATAATCAACATTAAAAAAAAGAGTTGTATAAACATTTAAAATCACACATTAGGCAGTTTTTATATCAACTTTTAATACTATAATTATGTTTCTTCTAATAAAAATATAATGAACGCGTAATTCAGTGCATCGAAACACTAATTAAGCGGATACAAAAAAAGCCAAAATTACATTTATTGTTTGAATTTCGTGATAAAATGCACTTAATTTAAAAGTTGAGACTTCGTTTTATATTAACAAAGCACAAAGATTATTAATTATTTACTAATTAAACGTCACTATTTCGGGGAAAAATCTAAAATCTATGGAAGGCAGGGTTCCTGCGGGATCTTAAAAAGCCTTAAAAGCATTGAATTTATGAATTTGGAAATAATACCTTAAAGTCTTTAAAAAGTCTTAAATTTTGATGTCTGGGTCTTAAAAATTGTGCTGTATGTCAGTGTTAATTTCATTGACAAAAATAATGACGAAAACTTTTCTTCAACGACATTTTTTCACTGACGAAAACGAGACACTAACTAAATAAAACCTAGTTTTGAATGACAAAAACTATGATGAAAATCGAATAAAATCTAGATGAAAATGTTAGATAGTGTCGATCTGGGAAGCGATCCAGTCATAACTGATGTCCTGCGTGTGTCGTAGATGTGCACATTTGTACTTTAATGTGCTGATCTACCCAGTCTCATAAAATGTTAAAAATGTAAACCAACCACGCACCTTTTTGTTTTAAGTTTTGAACATGTTCAAACTTAAAAATCATTCATATTAATAGGTTAATGTATGTTTTCTCCAGGAGTATATGGGTTTGGAAATTTTAGAGAAATTCTAAATTAACGCATTACAATTTACCTAAACCCATTATATTTTAGTCGACTAAATCTACTGTAGATTTAGTTTACAGTAGATTTTAAATTAAACGGAAAAAAGACTAAAATCCCTAAAACTAGACTAAAACTAAAACAATTCAGATGACTAAAATATGACTAAAATTAGTTTTAGTCGTATTTTTAGTCAAAAGACTGAGACTAAAACTAAATCAAAATTTGCTGTCAAAATTAACACTGCTGTATGTAACTTCTCTGTGTTGTATTTTTCCTAAAAAGTTTCATTTGTCAACCACGATTATTATGATTTTCGATGTTTATTTGTTCGGCAAACTTTCTTGTGGCCTGAAATGTTCACACCTGCTTGGCTTATCATCTTTTACCCATTCCACATTTGAAAAATAAATGAACACAAGTTGAAGGATTTTGTTTTTCTTTGCTGGTAGGGATGTGAGAATAGGTATTAATTTTGTATATAAATGGTCTTAAAAAGGTCTTAAAAAGACTTGAATTTACTTTAAGAAACCTGTAGGAACCCTGGGAAGGCAAAATTTTGGTGCATCACTAGTTTAAATAGAACTATCATACAATTGTATTCAATTTAGATTTTAGTGTTCTCAATTAAGAGCTAAACTTGTGTTGTTTTGCAGATCTTGAGAAGAGCTATGATGAAAATCAGAAGCTGCTGGAAGACAAGGCCAATGAGCTGGTGGATCTGGAGAAGGCTGTGAAAGAAGTGCTTCAGGAGATCAGTCACAAAGTGACCGGTCTACAGCACCTGTCTGTTTTAACACTACTGGCTGCTTTCAGGAAAATTAATTATATTCACTTTTTTGTGAGTTTTACAACTGTTACAACTACAACTTTACCCACACATTTAACTTTTGTCACTGAATGGAAGTGTGTTACACACTTTTCCAACCACAAGAGAATGTAATTTGGATTTAAAAATGTAATAAACGCTAAACGAGTAGAATGTAAGATATGCCCGAACATAACTATGAGACTGCAATTACAATGACCTCATATGTTTCGCTTTAGGATAAAAGTTGTTGAAATTAGAATAAAATAATGTAAATATGCCTAAAATTTTCTACTTTTTTGATCAATTTATAAATGCCATGAAAAAGAAATCAGAATAAACTCAAGTTTATTACTTTAATACTACAGTGTAAAATTGTCATTGTTTTCACTCCCTCAACACATCCTTGAGTTTATAAAATACAATCTGAGCATTCTAATGAAACTTTATAGGATGGAAATAACAGTCAAGACTTATGTATTGTGGAAGAATCACTCCTTAATCTATTTTTTTTTAACTTGGTTTATGCTACTTGTTTTAATTTCTGTAGTAGTGAATAACCAGATCATAAGAGTAATTTGCCCGTGAATCAGACCGCACTGGAAGCTCTAGATATTTTTTAATCAGTATAAAGAACCATCACGTGTGATATTAGTAAACTACTTAAACAAAAAGAAAGCACACTTCTCCAGAAAGTTATAAATGATAAAAAGGTCTATGTTAAAGGATAGTTCACCCAAAACTGAAAATTCTGTCATAATTTATTCCCCTCTGTGTCATTCATTTGGATTGTTTCACGATCTCCTTATGAACTTTTTGAAGCATCAACGTGGTAGTTGTGTGTAGCTGTCAATCGAGGGACAGAAAGCTCCCATTTCATCATTTTATCAGAAATACCTTCACTTGTGTTCCGAAGAAAAAAAGTCCAGGTGAGTAATTAATGACATAATGTTCATATTTGGGTGAACTAGGCCTATCCTTTTACGCCGTTGTTATTGTTTAGAATTAGTGAGCTAGCTGCGATACATTAAATGGGCTAAAATAATGCTCATGATACATTGTAGCCCACATGTAGGAATTAAAAAGTGACCCTATTTAAAAGTATTGTCATTCAATATTCTAGATATTGACCCAATCAAAAACCATGTGGAAATATCTCATGTCTAATACGCAATAATAACTCAATTCAGATTGTATGAGCTCCTCACTTCCGGTCTGTCGTGCTAGTGGTTCTGCGACTAAACTTGACAATGAAATTAACTGTTTAGCTTTTGTCTGAAGCTGCCCCACACCAGGTGTCAGTATAAGCCAGCACAAGAAACTTACTGAGTGCATAATGTATTTGCTGTAGTTTTGCTGCACATTTGATTACTTTAAAAATTGCCCTTCAATTTACCACAATACATTGGGATTAAATACTTTCTGGAATTACAGAAAAGAAAGAAACCTATGTTTAAAAATATATATATAAAAAATAAAATCTGATAAAAGATCTAGAGACTACTAAAATGAACGAGCAACCGCAACAACGACCACTAGATGTCAGCATGTGAAAGAGTTCGCCGTCACCACTGCAAAAAAAAAGAAAAAGAAAAAGGCAATGAACAGACATAAACAAGATGTGTCCCTCAAAGCCAAGTGAGTTCACATTATCATTGTATTTAGTTTCGTTTCTTGAGAAGAAGTTGTCCTTGTCAAGGACTTGTCAACAAATTAAGCAACTTTCACTAAAGTAACCGCATTACCAACAGAATGTTTACAGCTTTTCACGAGCTTCATGACGCTTCATTGTTTCTGCAGCTCATTTCGCTTGTTTTTTAATATCTGGTTCGCTGACAGCAGCGAAGTGTTCAAAAATCATCTCAGGGAAAATGTAGCACTTTTATTTTAACTTTAGGCACTGACAAAATATATTCTATTTTAAAAAATATCATAATTTTTGCAAATATAGGCTAATTTTGCATGATTTTCTGCTCCTCCTTGACAGATAGATAGTCATAGACAATGTTTGGACTTCACCTTTGATTTTATGATTTTAACTATCAGGATTTTAGCTATGGTAAGCGACTTTCTCTCTAAAAACTGACTAACCTGTCAAATTCAATCGGACACAAGCAAATCAAAATATAAATGTGTTTGTGATTGCATATTCAATCTTTAAAAAATACTTTTTATTGTTTAAATATGAAAAGCAATTATCTGGCAATCGGTAATAATCACATCGAAAAGACAATGGGCATAGGTCATGTGATATAAATTATCAACTGTATCTAAATTATGAATAACCTTCATCTGGACGGCAAAGTCCCTGTGGTATTAATGCGGAATTGAAGGGAGAGGCTGCGCGTTCACAAACCCTCCCCTTACACTGTGCAGGCGGGAGCGCGCAGTGAATTCTGTCCAAACTCAAGCGCGATCATGGAGAAAACAGCCTCTGGACTGCTCAGCATCTCACGGACACTAAAATGTATCATCTGCCGTCTGCTAACAAAAATAGCAGAGATTTCCAGCGGGATATAAAAGGCTACATCATGTTTTGGGATAATTTGACATCTGAGCATTAAATATTGTTTTGAAATCTCATCAAGTGTCGTGTTGACTGAAATCCGCGCGAGCGTTAGGAATATATCACTCACAGGTAAGGCACTATGAGAAAGTTTTTAAGCAACAATTGTCCAGATTGTAGACATGAAGCAATAGCAAATAAACTGTAAAAGTGTTTCTTATTTTAAACTTTCAGCGAAAGATTGTAAGGATTGTATGGTTAAGAAGCAGTCGCTACAACTCGAAATGTTCAAGACATTCGCAACACAAATAAGTTTTGTCATATAACGTGAAGCGCGTTTTCAGCACGTTGGACAGCGAACACGGTACAAGAACGGGACGTTGACGAGCCTTCGGTGCGCAGTCGTCCGGTAACAGCAAGACGCTCGAGGATGTCGAGATGAAACAAAAAAAGACATCAGACATCTCAATTAGTCCACAAGAACTCGAGAAAAAAGAAAAAAGATAAAATAAACAGAATGAATAATTTAAGGTGACAGTTACACATTACTACATGTACTTAGGTACTATTGTAATAACATTACAGTATGTATGCATATGCAACTAAGCCAAACCCTATAGTTAGTACATGTAGTTACTCAGTTATTATGGGAGTAAGTGTAACTATGCCACCTTAAAATTAAGGCTTACACTGTATTTTAAGATGTATTTGTTACACTGTAATTATATATTTAAGTACTGAGTAATTTTAACTAATTACATATACTATAGGGTTAGAATTAGGGTTTGGTTTGGGCTTGCAAATTATGCATAATTTATAGGTATTACTAGAGTAAGCGCATGTAACAATGACACTAAAATAAACAACAAATAAAGTGTAATCAATAATAATAAAAAAGGCATTTCGTTTTTGGTAAGTTTTCAAAATATATAGGCCTATGTTTGACACTGATAGCATCAAGTGCTGCAACTATAAATGACTTCTTTTCGTTCACATTTTGTTCTTTGAGTGTGGAAAAAAACATAAATAATTTGTACTAATCTGCACCTTCATATGTGCTTGGCAGGAGCTGAAAATGGCAACCAAATACCTGATGCTTATTGCCTTGGGCAACTGCAGTGATTGGCAGTCGCACTGTTGCCCTGAGCAGTGTATCTGCTCTGATAAATATAACCACCAGTTTGCAGATTGTGCCTACAAAGATCTTCTGGAAGTACCTGTGGGCTTGCCGATTGAGACGTGACCACCCTGAGTCTTTCAGCGAACAAGATTAAAGTGCTGAAATCCAAAACCTTTATAAATGTGACCCAGGTGACCTCTCTATGGCTGGCTCACAACGAAATTCGTCACCGTCCAGAGGGACACCTTGGCTCTAAGTGATTCAGCTGAGAAATTTGGATATTAGCCACAACAAAATTGTGCATTTTCCATGGGAGGACTTGACCAATCTCACTGCCCTGCAGTTGTTAAAGATGAACAATAACGAGATGGTCAGCATCCCCAAGAACGCTTTTCCAACCTGAAGGACCTGCGTTCGTCGTATCAGACAATAACGAGTCTACCACCATTCGTGCCAGGAAACGTTCATGCTTTGACTGCCATGTCCCACCTCCAAATCTTCCACAACCCCTTCATCTGCTCCTGCAACCTTGAGTGGCTTAGGGACTGGATCACCAAATCCTCAATCTCAATCCCTGACCCAAACAACATTGTCTGTGATGCTCCTTCCCACCTCAAAGGTATACAGGTCACAAGCATGCCCAAACTGGATTGCAAGGCTCCGTCCGTGTCCATCACATATCAGCCAAACATTGAAAAAACCGAACTCTATGAGGGATATTTGGTCATGCTATACTGCGAAACAAAGGGAACCCCTAAACCGGACGTCACATGGGAGATATACGCTGGGAACCAACTAATTACATTCCCTTTACCCGCCATTGTTCGAAAAAATTGAGAATTCCGGTTAATGGGCCGCCTTACGAACACCAGGTTCCTTGTGTTTCAAAACGGTACCTTGATCATCCCTCACATGAGCAAGAAGAAGACGGCAACTACACCTGCTCTGCCGTCGAACGACATGGGAAAAGCCGAGCGCTCGGTGAGACTTGTAGTCGCAGGCACCAAAACAGCACGCCATCAATTCGATGCTTGACACAAAAGCGCCTGTCCATCTACCAGAAGACAAACTTGGTTCAAAAGGCTCCAAAAACAGCGTTATTAGCATGTGGTCCAAATCTGAGGAGAAGACAAAGAGCCTTCCAACCGGACCATCTCTTATTGCGAGGGGTAGAGAGCAAGTGGAAGAAGGGGCCGATAATTTGCCGTTTGTTGGCAAATGCGGAATAAATGATGGTACGCAGTACATCTCCAACCATGCTTTCAATCTCAGCTTGGACGAACTCAAGCAATACACATTTGATTTTGGGGTTATCGCTCTGGAGGTTTCAGAGACTGAAGCCAAGGTTCAGCTGAACCCTTTCCAGATGGCCAACGCAAAGTCAAACATTCACCTCAGTCAACAACAAGACCTCCAAACTGTAAATAAGGAGCCTTTTAGCCTTTTCCAGACGTCCACCAAAAAGTCACCCCTGGATATGTTGTACCTTTGCGTCAGTACTGGTAATGGACATTCAGTGGTGCAGTGGTCCAAGATAGAGGAGGGCGTCAACGCCTATCGCTTTCAGGGCCTCAAGCCAGGCACTAATTACACCCTATGCCTCACGTATGGAGGCCAGGACTGTCAAGTCCAAGTGGTCTTCACAACCCGGAAGAAAATCCCATCTTTGCTGATTATAGTTGTCGTTAGCATTTTTCTGCTAGCTTTGGCAACCGTGCCCCTGCTGGGAGCCACCTGCTGCCATCTGCTCTACAAGTATCAAGGCAAGACCTACAAGTTGATTATGAAGACACAAAACCCAGATCAACTGGAAAAGCACATAGCGACGGATTTCGACACCAGGGCATCTTTTGTGGGATCTGACAAGAACTTTGACCCGAGTGAGCTGGGAGAGGGCGAAGGCGAGGCTGATGGCGAGGACGGAGAAGGTGAGGATATCGAGGGCAGTGTGGTGACTGAGTCCATTCCTGAGTCACAATCCAAAACGCAGGAGGATTTTGAAGCTGGATCTGAGTACAGCGATCGGTTGCCACTTGGGGCTGAAGCGGTAAACAGTTCTGCGGAGATAAACGGTAATTACAAACAACCCCGTTGAGAATGTTTACTCTTCATTTGCTCTGAAACACAATACAAACCAGGTGAATACGGACTGTCTTCTCATGTAATAGACTTTATTCAGAGCTGCGCCATGGCAGGTATGAAAGCGGGGCAGTGAGAGATAGATTTACAGTGTTTTCAATGTCTACTTCAATCTCTTGCAAATATTTTTTTGCAGTTTTTCGACAGCATGAACAATAAAAACACAATACAGAACAATACAACCAACTGAGAAGATATCTATCCCTCAAAGCCTCGCTTGAATTTCCGTTAAAATGGAAGATGGCGCCACTGTGAATAAGGTCTATAGCCGCGCTGATAAACGCGCGCTCCTTTTTTACCTCAGCAAGATATCACTATCAGTACGTGCATACGATGAGTGTTCATTATTACAAATAGGGGTTTGACATTTATCCAGTGGACTGGAAGTAAATCTATCTTCAAAAACCCCTAATAGCTACAATTCACTTTTCGTGAGTCTCGTCACTTATTTCATTGTCAAGTAGCATCCATTTTAAGTCATCGATATAGTGGACAAACATCGAGCGCTTCTGAGGGAAATGTGACCCTACTCTTTTCACAGCATGTGTGTGTCTGGAAAACGAACCAGGTCACCTTGGAAAAAAGTTTGTTAAGTGTAATGTGGGATCCAACATAGCCTACGTGTGTGATTTTTAATATCTTTGCGACCGGGTGCTTTAATATATCTCGCCTTTGCGAATTGACTGAACGTCTCCTTTCTTGTTTGAGATAGCCTTTAACCGTGGCATGTCACACAAAAGTATTTTCAAGTGTGTTTTATTAGGGTACTATAGACTGTAGATATTCAATGTCGATTTGTGATGTAAGCCAAGTAATCTGAGAAAATGTTCTCTCTTTTTTTATATATATATAAATGGTCCGTTTTTACCATGTCAACACGACATCGAGTGTCCAGTAAACTGACGCATAGTGGCTTGTTTCTTGTCCAGCTGTCCAATGATGTTGTAAAAATATTCAAACCTTTTAAATATTCTTGATATGATTTTATGTAGGACTACGTGACCTTAATAAAATACTGAACGAACGAATGTATTGGAAATTATTTGCAAACAAAGAAACGTGTTTATATATATATATATATATATATAGCCTATATAAATGAGAATAAGCTTTTCACATAAACCACCCAACTGACTTTTCAATATCCAGCAAGCACTCTTCAAATTATGATTTTAAAAGGAAATGTCCTGTGAAACACCGTGCGAAAGGGGAACAGGTAAAACACACTGACATGTTTAGTTTTTGTTTTCTGAAACGAATATTTGAAAATAAATATATGAGCCTGCATCCTATAGGACATTATAACCTATAGCTATATTAAACGCATTTAAATCCACGAAATAATTTATCCCATTTTTAGAAGCTTTTTTTTCGTCATAGATATTCATATTGTAATGTAGGCAGGGCAGAACAAAGGAATAATGGGATTTCGTTTTGCTCTACCATTACTCTACAAAACATACGTTTGAATAACGAACGAAAATCTTTTTACAATGTTTAAAATTGCCGCAAAGAAAATAAATAATGCATAACAATATTCGTGGGAGTATATTATAATTCGAATGGTTCTCATTTTTCTTTTTTTAACTGAACATGAAATCATGCGTTTGATTTTAGCCTACGTGACGCGAGATAAGGCACCATTTCCCTTAATTCAAAACAGTGAACAGATTTTTTAAGTTTTAATATTTATTAATTTCATAAATCACAAATATGCCCTAGGTAGCAGAAAAAGACATAATAGAGGGGACTATCAAAATTAAGTGTCAAATGTAACAGTGAGACAGATTGTGTTTATATTTAGTCAGAGATGAAAAAAAATAATATTATTGCAATGCAATTATGTTGTCAAGAACAGATACAGCTCAACCCATAATGGACATTATAGGTTTCACCTGTTTGTTTTATATAAGAACATTCTCACCATTGGTAAAACTCTCACCAGTGAGTGCAAAAATGAGTGGAAATTAATAATTCATCAGTTTTGCCAAAGAGCAGAACCTGTACATTCATAAATAGTCACACATCCTAACCTCGCATCAAGCGGTTAGATGGGAGTTCAGTGCCAAACTAGATTTCCTGATATGCTAAGTCCAAGAAGGAAAGACAGTCTCACTCAGACATGCAACAAAAGACACAATCCATCCATCCATCCATCCATCCACACACACACTGCAACGGATCCGTTAACTACAACTGCTTGGAGTTCTTCCTGAGGCACTGAGCTGTAAGTGCACTTAGCTAAAACACATGTGCTTCTCTGCTACACCAAAGCAAATAATACTATCATCAATATCTGGCCAGCAGCCATTAAGAGAGGCGGGGCGGGGCAGGGGGTGGGGGGTCTCCTTCTCCGCATTGTGATGTCCAGTCCTCAGTTGTTGGTGGCGGCGCTTTCCGCCTCCTTGCTCGGCTCTTGGATGCTGCCTTCCTTTTTGCTGCCCTCCTTTGAGGTCCGGTTGAGCGCTCCGTTGATGAAGCTTTCTGAACTCTGGGACTGGAAATGCTTCGGGAGCCCACCAAGGACGGGTTGTTGACCAGCGTGAAGAGGAGCTGCCAGTGCGCTCGTGCCCGCTTGGCGTTGGACACCTTGTTCTGTTTCTTCTCTTGCTGGACCAGTTGAATACCTTTAAATGTTGAATACAAAACATTATGAAAGAGGTTAAGTCAACATATTAAAAAGTCAATTTAATTGATTACTGATATGTGTGTGTATATAATATATATATATATATATATATATATATATATATATATATATATATATACACATACATACATACATACATACATATACATATATATTTTTTCTACATTTTACTGATTGTCTACTGTATGAAGAATTTTTGGGTATAATATATGGTCACCATTTACATTATTTTGCTATCCTTTGCTAACTTTAATGTCCTGCACCCACAAAAAATATCTGGTGTCTGAATAATTTTCGGTTTTACAATATTATATATATATATATATATATATATATATATATATATATATATATATATATATATATATATATATAGAGAGAGACAGAGAGGCTGCCCTTCAGAATAGTATGCATTTACTTTCAAATTGTTATACATTTAGATATAAGTTTAGCATGTGCTGGATGATTATTACAGGAAATTAATAGAAACCTTTTCTAATTTAGTTACAGAAATGTATATTATTAGAACAAAATGTAAATTATTTAAAGAGGCCATCTTACCACACTACAAATAATAATTTTACCTTTAATTTTGCCTTCTTACCCATCACATATTGTATATACAGGCATTTAAATATTTACATATTTAAATGCCCATATTTTAATTGTAGATATGTCATAATAGCATAAACACACAAATATATATATATATATATATATATATATATATATATATATATATATAAAAATATATATAAATATATATATATATATATAAAATATATATATATATATGGGTTTTACATTTATTTTTAATTATTTAATGTATTTCATTTGATCAATTTATTAATTTAATTGATAATTATGGAAATCATTCATATCAATAATAGGTGTATACAGATAACACAATAAACAAAATTGGTAATTCATTTAAATAATACAATTTAAAAAAAAAAACGAATGCTTGCAAACTGCATGAAAGCAACGAGGTCTGGAATGTACACATAATTCACAGTTGGAACATATGAGGTGTAATTAGCATACGGAGAGTGTAAGAACTGTGAGCCACACACACGAGACAGTCAATAACAGCGCTCAGTCGGTGTAACAGACAGATAAGTATTTTATGCAAATGCAAACAAGCAAATATTATTCCTACAGTTTTTTGTATGCAAAAAGCATCACATTTGTAGGTGTAAAATCAACAAAAGACAGTTGTATACCATCTGCTGCCTATCATCCTGCAAAGCCCTAAAGCGGAGATCTGTCCTGCTCCAATAGCTTTGACTTTCTAAGACTCACAGAAAGCTCTTAATGGCATCTCCGCTCAGCTATATGAAAGAAGTGTGAACGTTCACACTACGAGACGTGTATTCTGCGTCTATGACAGGTCTGATTGAGCAGCAGCAGGGCCGAGGTGAGTTATTGCACATCAGGGCCCAATTTATCCTGACAAATTTAATCATTGCGGGAACGCTCGCCTGCTGCGTGCGGGGCAACGTGATGAATCAATTATTCTAAAAACAAGGCCAACCAGCCGGCTGTGCATACAGACATGAATCACCCAGGAGAAATCAAACATGGATCAATATAAATCTTGGCTTCAGTCAGAGATTTGACACAGATGATCTAACATCATTTTTCACCGCTTTCTGTTTTGAAATGCATTAAAAAGATGAAATTAGTTTGTTCTTTTAAAGAAGGTATTAGTCTGAACACTACTGGGTACTGGAAGGTCAATCTGTTTATAGTCTGCATTTATGAACACAAACACACACACATACATATTTTTGTTTATGTTTACCAATTATCTTTATTGTGTTTGGCAGTTTTTATATAAAATAATATAGTTTTATTATATATTTACATACGCACCAATTCAATTCTACATTCTATCCATCTATCCATCTATCCATCTATCCATCTATCCATCGATCTATCTATCTATCTATCTATCATATCTATCTATCTATCTATCTATCTATCTATCTATCTATCTATCTATCTATCTATCTATCTATCTATCTATCTATCTATCTATCTATCTATCTATCTATCTATCTATCTATCTATCTATCTATCTATCTATCTATCTATCTATCTATCTATCTATCTATCTATCTATCTATCTATCTATCTATCTATCTATCTATCTATCTATCTATCTATCTATCTATCTATAGGGCTGTCAAACGATTAATCGCGATTAATCGCATCCAAAATAAAAGTTTGTGTTTAAATAATATATGTGGGTGCACTGTGTATAATTATTTTATAAATACACACACACACACTTGTATATTTTTAAGAAATATTTTCATGGATGTACTGTGTATATATATATATATATATATTTATATATAATTTAAATATAAATATTTTATATATAAATAATATTTTATAATAGCATAATATAAAAAAATATTAAAGTGGTGTTTCACATTTCACATTTCATTTTTATTATTATTAATATTATTATTATTTATTTGTTATAATTATATACATTTAATTATATATATTTATTTTTATGGTAGTTATTAGAACTAATAATAGGTGGTTTATATTAACTTCTGTCTATGGAACTGGTTATCACTTAAAGTATAAAAAAAAATAACCTATTTGAAACCCCTCAATGTTGTTTTTAAAGTAACACTTCTAAAAGTAAAGTGGCCAGGAATGTACAGTTTCCACACACTCACTGTCAAACCTCAAATGAAACAAACACAGCCTCAAAAGTCTAAAAGCTTGGAGTCTAAAAGCTCTCTCAAAGCCAATGATATGTAATCAAATCATAGTCATGAACTGAAGTCATAAAGAAAGAAAAGCACAGACCTTCTTCAGCATCTCGAATCCTCTGTGCGGAGAGGTTGTCCTGGCCCGTGGTTTGCAGCAGGAGTCCACAGAAGGCCTTCATCACGGGGTGAGACTGGCTGACCTCAATCTTCAGGTAATGAGCGTAACACCGGTATCCTGCAGAGAGACAATCAAATGACACTCACAGCCAACATCTGAGTGGGTGTAGCATCGGACTTTCAGTCGGGCATGTTTTCAGAAATACAGTATATGGTAGAAGTAAGCAAAATCGAAAACCCCGCATTTGCAAACTGAAGCCCGAACAAGAAGAGTGTTTGTTAAACATTTTGAATGGAGGTGATGTTTAAGTTGGTGATTGCGTTGTGTGATTGGCTTATGGGTAACCAATGATTTTATACTTCAGACAAGCGCATATTTTATTTTTAATTCTATAAAATATATAAAAAGTTGTTTAAAGGAGCCGTATGTAAGATTGTGGCCCAAACTGGTACTGCAATCACTTTTAAATGATTGTAGAGCGGCATATCCCCTTTTATTATCTAAATGTAATCGATTGGATTTGCTGTAAACCCTGGGTCAGTACCTGGGTCAAAGGCCTCCACGCTGCGGTTCAGAAGGCTGATGTCCAGGCGTCCTAAGTGGACTATGTTGAACAGGGCAGTGACCACTAACCTCCAGATGCCCACTACCACACCAACCATGACATTGACCAGGAAACACATGTAGCTGAGAAGAAACAGACTCCCTCTGCAGAGAAACAACACATATAATTAGTATTATAAAAAATAAATATACATTTGTTCTTTTAATTTTAGACAAAAAAAAAATCTATAATAATAATAACAAAAAACTATATATATATATATATATATATATATATGTATATATTATTAAATATATATAAATATATTATTACTTTTATTACTTATTTAAGATAATTGGAAAACATAACAGATAATTTTATTTCATATCATAAAATAAGTAATAAATATAATATACTTAGTCATAACATGAATAATATATAATGTAATTTATAATAAATAAATAATATTCAACTGATAAGTTTATTTTATATAATAAAATAAACAATTGATATGCATAATTACACATACACACAAATATATATTTAAGTTTAACGACTTAAGGAGTTTAAATATTATTAGTAACAATGATGTCGCAAAAATAAAACGGCATTGAACATGTTGCATCTTAAATTTCTGTTGCTCAATACAAGTTTCATAATCATAATCAATGATGTACAGAGAGGTATATGTTTTATTGTTGGCCTGCCAGAAGCAATAACCAATAAGAGGCAGATGTTTTTGGCTGTGTCGTAAAATGAATTCGCACCTGTTGTTCAGATCTCTCGTCCCTGCATCCTTCCTGATGAACAAAAACCTGGACGTCACGTGCTGGATCAGCGAAGCCAGGAGCAGTGTCACCCAGAAAGGCCTTTAGCAAAGACAACATGCAAGTGAGAACCCTCTTAAGAGGCCCTTCTCTAACAGCTCAGATTATGATGAGAGATGACTGATAGTAGAGATCCCTGGCTCACGGGGTCACGACCCAGAGGTTTCTCAAAGTCACCGCCATCATCTAAAGTGCGCGGAGTGAAGGCCACTCACCACATGCGGCCGATGATATGGAAGAGCATGAGATTCAGTTCCATAGAGAACAGGGATGATGATGAGGAAGACGGCGAACAGAATGCAGAGGAAGAACACCAGAGTCTGGATCACCATGCCTGGACACAGACACACATCAGACATGCTCATATACAGGATACTAGTTCAGATGGTTTTCATTTAAAAAATAAATAAAATGATGCTTATGTTATTATATTTAGACTGTGTATATTATTAATTTGTGTATTATTAATTATATATATATATATATATATATATATATATATATATATATATATATATATATATATATATAGTAGTGGTGGAAAGTAACTAATTACAAAAACTTTCGTTACAGTACTTGAGTAGATGTTTCCATTTTTTCTACTTTCTTGAGTATAATAAAAATGTGGTACTTTTACTCTTACTTGAGTAAAAATAAGTATTCAACTTCTTTACATTTATTTTTCATAAAAAGTACAAAGTACTAAAGGTGCCGACGGAGCAAGAGGGAAAGCTGACATTTGACAGACACTTTTCAACAGACATATCTGAAGCAGTTCAGCAGCCAATAACAGACAGATCTGAAGGCCCTCAGCCAATAACAGACAGGTCTGACTCGGGTGAAAAACCAATCAAAACCTACAGTTCGGCTGGGGGGCGCGGCGTTTAAACCGCGCTTTGGCGCTCGTGTTTTGAATCAGTAGCGCTAACGTTTCAATATTTCAGTGACTGTAAGTGAGTATTTTGCTCATATTTAATTATGGCAACTACTGAAATGGGTCATACCATTGATAATACCAGAGCACTGGGCAGCTGAAGTAAATAAAAAAGCTTGGCTCATAACATGGACGCAGTTTTATGGACGGAGCAAGATCAATGTAAGTGTCTAAAATACACGCACACAGTTCAATTAATGGTAAAGCTCGCCTCATCATTCTTTTGAGAATACCTGATAGTTTTATAAACACATATATATTATAGCTATAATGTGTTTGTCTTCATGTTTCACCAGTCAAAATATCGCTTGCATGTTATGTTATTATGTATGTCTCGAGACGGTCTTGGTCTCGAGACCGTTCTGAGAACTTTTACGTGGTCTCGGTCTTGTCACGGCCTTGACGGTCTTTGGTCTTGTCTTGTCTCTCAGACCTCTCGGTCTTGTCTCCGTCTCGCTGTCTCAGACCGACATAGTGGTTGAGGGATTTAGCAATACATACTACTACAATATCCACGACGATATCCGCAGCGAATTGAAGCGCGCGTCCAAGTGAAGACAGTGCGGTTTGCACGAGCCACACGCGAAAACACTAATCGCAGCGGCAACGATCACTTTTATCACTTAATTAAAAAAAAAAAAAATCGTACAAGTTATTGCTCTGTTTTTTGGTCTCGGCCTCCGGGCCTCGGTCTTGGTCTCGACTTGGTCTGTCTTGTCTCGATACCCTCTGGTCTTGGTAGTGTCTTGGTTTAGGCGGTCTTGACTACAATATCCATATTAGGCATTTCCTGAAATGTTAAATACTTCTATCTATGCACCAGTATTAGGCCTTCCCTTCAGTATGAATGAAACAGATGATGACACAAGAGTGTTGAGCGCTCCATTTCACTATATCATCTCCCCATTTTGGGTAAAAATAGAAAAATACTAAAGTACTTTGTAACGTAGTTACTTGAGTAGTTTTTAAGCAAACTACTCATTTACTCTTATAGCCTACTTTTACTTAAGTACAATTTGTCAGTACTCTTTCCACCACTGTATGTATATATACATATGTATATATATATATATATATATATACACACACACATACACATATATATATAGTGTGGTATATTTGATAGTAGATCATAAACCTTTCACCTACATGAATTTTGCACAATACCTGTTCTTGTCTTAGGTCAATTTTGATAAATGTTTCATGAGCCACTTCAAATTGATACACTTTATATATTATTTTTTTTATTATAATTTTTTTTATTATTGATTGATTTTTTGTATTTATTTTTTATTAATCAAATTTGTATTTATTTGTATTTATTTATTCAATCAATAAAAGAATAATAATAACAATAATATTATATATATATATATATATATATATATATATATATATATATATATATATATATATATATATATTCCTTTTTATATACATCAGTCAAATTTTGGCTCCATTTAGCATAAGTAATAATAAAGTAAATAAAAGCTTTATTGTCAGTCTTAAAAAATATATATATATGTATATATTATATGTCATCTTTCGAATCTATTTATTCTCACACTTTTATACCTTGAGAATGAGGAGTTTCAGTTCAATACAGTGGATAAACGTGTTCTCACCGAGACACATGAAGGCAGCCTGGTAACTGGTGAAGCCCATCCAGCAGACCAGCGCGGGTCGGGACGGTCTGATACTCCTGTGGCAGTTATACACAGTGAAGATGTCTCCTCTGTACAGTCCCTTCAGGTTCAACCTGAGTCAACACAAAGACAGCACTCAGAGCTTTAATAGACACGCAGCATCTGTGGAAACGCATGTAATGGGGACGTCTCTTCATCAAGAAGGAATTGCATGTCAGGGAGTCAAACTGCCATTAATGACATCTAAAAACTCAATTTGAAAAGTCATTATTTTTAATCTGGTATTCCTGACTGTAATTACCTCTCTCTCATTAGCTTAGTAAATGATTTCTCCCCGTTTCACCTCCAGCTAGCTCTTATTCATAATAGAAGCAGTCAGTTATGACATTATTAACAGTGCATTCACAAACGTGCATGATGACCAATAACAAAAAAGAAAGAAGAAGGAAATGTGTCAAGTCAGGTAAACTGGTGCTCTCATATTAGAGTTATACATTTATACATACATGTATAAAATTAACTAATATAAAACAAACAAAAACAAAAAAATATAAAATATTTAATCTTAAATACATAAATATGTAATATTAAAAACACATAGATATTTATTGTTAAATACATAAATATATACAAATATGTACTAAATACATACATATTTAATATATATTTTAAAATATATTCATATTAATATTCATAATATTAAATGAAAAAATAAGTTACAATCATTTTGTATTTTTTTGCAATTTAAAGAAAATTCTAAACACATATTTTATTCTATTTTAATTAAATCATTTAAAAAGCTAGAAATTGAGTAAAAAAATATGAACATAAATAAGAGATTTATAAATGGAAATCATAAAGTTAATTTTGACGTTACAAACTTCCTAAGTCTTTTATGTCCAATTCTTACTCCAAATTCTATTTGTAAAATGTATCTGGCTTACATGCTTCTATTTGCGTATTTTTGTTTCTGCATATTTAACTGGGATAGATTAGGATGTGAGATTTTAGCAGTTTATCTGGAGTTTTTAGTATCACCTGTGCAAGACCATGGACCTCATGAGCATGAACAGGTTGACCAGGCAGGCCAGGGTCACCGCTGACAAATAGCAAACTGAAAAACAAAAAAAACAAAAATCACATGAGCTGAAGAGTCAATGTCAGATGCACAAGTACGCACTCACGACCTCAGCACTTTTTCCCACTGACTGATTGGAAAACGAGTCCTGCTACAGTTCAGCGGTCGGCTTTGCTGACTGCTTCATTATTCATCGCTTGATTTATATGGGTATTTAAAGCGAAGTGAAAGCGAATGATTGGACTGCATGCAGTAAATGCACTGATGCATGTCTGGATCAATGCAAGCGCTTCAGAAAGCTCATATTTGCATGGCTGTGTTGGCATCCATTAGCTTATCAGAGATCATCATTAAACCCATTCTAGACAACTGCACTGATCCAAAATACTATGCCTCTAGTATATTAAATTGTAGCACATATTATGGTATTTTTAAGGTTCCTCATTTGGGATCATTAAAATTCCTAATAATGATCCAGTCTGTTGTGATTGGTCTACTCTGCTCTGATTGGTCAGATGGCCCAGTCTGTTGTGAATGTGATTGGTCTACTCTGCTCTGATTGGTCAGATGGCCAAGTCTGTTGTGATTGGTCTACTCTGCTCTGATTGGTCAGATGGCCCTGTCTGTTTTGATTGGTCTACTCTGCTCTGATTGGTCAGATGGCCCAGTCTGTTGTGATTGGTCTTACTCTGCTCTGATTGGTCAGATGGCCCAGTCTGTTGTGATTAGTCTACTCTGCTCTGATTGGTCAGATGGCCCAGACTGTTGTGATTAGTCTACTCTGCTCTGATTGGTCAGATAACCCAGTCTGTTGTGATTGGTCTTCTCTACTCTGATTGGTCAGATAACCCAGTCTGTTGTGATTGGTCTACTCTGCTCTGATTGGTCAGATGGCCCAGTCTGTTGTCATTGGTCTACTCTGCTTTGATTGGTCAGACAATTCGTGAGACAATAACTCCATTTATCTGCACTTTGATGTTTAATACCTGCAAACCTTTTACATTCACAAACGGCTATATTACACACTCCATGAAACGGTCTATAAAGAAGGATAAAAAGGACTGACTCACTTTCAACACACCACAAATAGTACATAACAATCCTGACCACCTCCTGGCGGTCATCTGACAAGATGATATTGAAACCAGCCAACAGGAAGGCAATGTTTTCATCCACTCCTCTACGGACGATGTGTAGGGTGGGCAGCACTCCTGAGATCAGCAAGAGCGCCATCTAAGAGATTCGGAGATTCAAAAGAATGGAAATGCGTTGGAATAAGCTACTTTAGCCAACTTAAACGAAAGAAAAGCGCATTAATTACTTTTAACCAGAAATAACCCAAAAATGGTCTCGTTTCTTAAAGTGTTTACCTGATAAAGTGCAATGAATGCCACAACCAAAGAGATCGCTAGTTTCAAAGGGAACCTAAAAACTGATGGAAAAGAAAGACAAAAAAATGATATTGTATATTTTGCGAGAAAAAAATGTGGTTTTAACTTTAGGTTTAATAAAAACATTCAAATGTAATAATTACCATCCTCAGGTGTATAGATGTAAGACTTGGCCGCATCTCGGAGTCTTTCTAATAGTTTGGGTTTTGTTGCACTGGCACTGCAAAACAAAAGATAAATGTTCATAAAAAAACAACAAAACTTAATTCAATAGAATTCTATTATAATATCCAACATATTTTTTCGAATGCACAATTAGTAGATGCTTTATCTAAACTGACTCGCAGTACACGCATTACTTTGCACAATGGCTTTTAATAGGATTCAAACCTACAACCTTTAAACAACCAGTCCTGGTCTCAAACTGACGGCTTCTTCTTGGGATTTAAGGCATATCTGAAATTTGTTAATATATACCTTATAGATCTTATATAGCTCTGCCCATTTCCAACACTGCGCTCATTGTGTGCTGTCTTCCGGTTTGTATTTCCACAGCATGAAGGAAAGATCTTACAGATTTATGAATGACCCGCTCATTTTAAAATCCCGGTCAACTGGCATTTGTTATGACATCCGCTCCATGATAACTTTATTTCTACAATCAGTAAATCCACTTCACCAGCTCAAGTGTCAAAACAAACTCCACAAGGCGTCAGTGACAGTTTTTACTTCGCCTCTAGAGGCCGCGCTCCTATGTACGTAAACATAAAGAAGTTTCCATGGAACAGGAAACATGTGATCACGTGGCTCACAGGACTATTTTCAATGACGTTCCAGACACTCAGTATATTTTTGCATGAAGAAGATCAGCATCTGTGCCATACAGAGACTGCAAGACAGTTTCTGATCACAATCTATGATTTTTTGCATAAGTCAATTTACAGTAGGTGTGATTCATCGCCTGGGGAAGTAGTCCATGCACAATATCCCATCTGCATAGCTATTAAAGTAAAGTGTGCCACTTGCTTTAATAGGAACAAAACTCACCTTTCCTTTCCTTTATAGTAATTGTAATCCATTCCATTACCAAAACAGTTTCACAAGATTAATTTACATACCATCATCAGCATTATAACATTATAACAGAACAAGGCTTGGAATACTTAACTATTCTTTCAGGTCAAAATGTACCTTTTGAAAATGAACCTTCAGAAAATGTTGTTAACCTCTAAATATTATAGAAGGTTTTTTTTTTATATATTATTTTCAGTTTCTATGGGATTTAACCCCCAACCCCCAACTTATCTCTTAATAAAATGTATATTTTATAATATAATATTGTGGGGCAATAGTCAAGGAAAGCGTCAGCTCACTGTGAAAGTCTTGTCATGAGTTACTAGTATAATTTCTGCTGTTTTAAGCTTCTCGAACCTTTGGGTTAATAAATAAAGGTGTCCACATATGTGGGCCTCACCTGATTTTGGTGAGCTTTTTCTTCTTGAAAATCTTCTTTACATAATCTCGGTAATAACTGCTACTGAGGTCCTGGAAAAAAAAAATATATATAATAAAAAAAAGATGAATAAATTGATACAGACTATCATTCTGTATGAACTCTATCAAATCTAAAACAGTGTCCGTCATTCAGTTAGACTAATATAGGGCCCTATAATTTCCGCGATCACGGAATAAAAAGCACACTCTTTTTACAACTAAAATAACAGTAAAGGGTAAAAAAAATGAATTCCCAAAAATTAAAACAGAAAAAACGGATTTTGCAAAAATTAAAACGGAAAAAACGGAATTTGGGAAAAAATAAAATGGAATTTTGGAAAAAATAAAACGGATTTTATAGGGCCCTACTAATAGGTTGCACTTTATTTGACAATATGTGTACTTACAGTGTACTTCTGGTAAATACAAGGTAACTACATGGGTTAATGGTGGGTTTAAGGGTAGGTTCAGGATTAGTAGTCAAGTTTTATTTCTTGCATTGAAACAGAGAAGGCAAAAGACAAGTATAGACATATTACACCCAATACAATCAATTTAATAGATCATATCAAATCAATCAAAGCAACTTTAGTATTGATTCGTCAAATCATTTACTCGAAGTTTAGATGCTTTGCGAAGGAATGGTTCCTCTTATTATATCCAAGCGTATTTCGTCATTGCGATTATAGCTGAATAACACTGGCATTGTGCGTTTCCTGTGGAAAACAGCACGCTGTTTGTGTAATGTCCTCTGTGAGTCAAACATAACCCAATCCCATTGAGCTGCTTACAATGATTAGACCTCTGGAATGCAGGTGCCGAGTTTACAAACTCCCCTCTTGCCTTTCCATGTTGCTAAGTCCCTCATTATGAATTAACGCAGTGGTGCTTAACTGGCAGGTCATGACCCGAAAATGGGTCACAGGTAAAGAAAAGGATTTTAGAAATCTAGAGGCAAAACACAAGGCAATTTTTTTTTAAGAAATGTATTCTTTGTTTTCATGTGGTTTTGAAAACTTTGAGAAAAGTTAATTTAATAACTCTAAAAGTGCCATGTGATGCAAAAAAAAAAAAATTCCTATCCTTACATCGTGGGTACATGTGAGCGTCCACATTTTGTCATTTAAAAAAATCAATATATATTTTAAAGGTAAAATGTATATATTTAAAAACTATTTTCACATATTTCAAATATCACGTCACATAAGGGAGTTGAACGTCACTTTACAACCCGAACTAACCTTGTTTTCAAATATTAACAGGCAGAGAGCAATTAAAGAAAACATAAAAAAATCATGCCTTAATTTTAAATATTTTTTCTAAAATTGTATCCATCCATCTCTATATCTATATTCTTTATATGATTTTACAACATGAACTAACCTTATTTTTCAAATGTTAAGCAGTCATATTAAAAATATTTGAAATATTTGTTTAAAATAAATTGTCATTGTGTAATGACAAAATGATGTAAAATGTCATTGTGTAAAATGATGTCTCAAGGAACAATGTACAAAAAAAAAAAATATATATATATATATATATATATATATATATATATATATATATATATATATATATAAACAACAATAAAAGATTATGCCTTCATAACATAATGCATTTTATTAAGAATTACTTCCTTTTAACATAATTTTTTCTTTATTATGATATAAGAATAGTTGTATAATTTTGATTAATTCATAATTTTTCATTCTGGGTGAATTGAACAACATAACATTTGATATTTACAACACACACACACACACACACACACACATATATATATATATATATATATATATATACATACATACAATGTACAATAATGAAAAATATAAAATTAAACAATAATAATAGACTGCCTTCATAAAGTAATGAGTTCTATTAAGAATTTTATCCTTTAAATATAGCTTTTCTTTTCTTTATTATGATATTAGAACAGTTTGTTAGCATCATCCTAACATTTAGACATTTCCTTCAAATTCTCACCTCAGAGGCATTGGACTTCTCTGTACTCTGTAAGCCCTTGAACAGAAGTCAGCGGATACTGGAAACTAGAGAAAGGCCAGACAGGCAATCTGAGGAAGACTGCTGAACAGCGCAAAGTACTTATAGATCTGCAGACATGGAGAAAGAACAGACAAATCAATTTCAAACGGCATCAAATGTTCACAGCCATTTCTTTGGCAGAGATTACCCACAATACCTTCCACACATATTCTGTGCAAACCAATCATCAATTTTTGGGCAAAATAAAGAAAGCCTTGTTTGGGTTGTATACATTCTATGGCTTTCGGCATGAACCCAGTCAGTTTGTTTTTGCAGTTTGCTCCCTTTGTTTTCTTGCTACTGGTACGTTTTCTTTAGTTCTGACAGAAACTTAAAGTGATTAACTGAAGGGAAGCTCCATGGTGAGATCCCAAGAAGCAGAACAAATTGTTTTTGAAGTTTGACCATTCATTTCAGGAGACACGAGGACAATGGGAACAAAACCGGTTAAGGTTAATGAACTTATCTGCGAGTCTTATTCAACATCCTCCATAAAACAAGAGAAACTAAACTTAAAACCCAGATCAAATGTGCTAAAAATACTCTATAGGCAATGCTTTAGATGCATTTAATAACTTGTACCTGTGGTGTTTTGGGACAGTCCACCCTTTGCCAGACCAGAACTCCAAAGTGTGTCCACGACAGAAGGCTTCCCAGAACGTTCACACCGACCTTGTTATGCCAACGTACCCACCAGGCCAGAAGAGGGTAGTATAAAGCGGGATAGTACAAAAGAGCCAGGATCATCCAGAACTCTACAGAAACAAAGAACAAAATAGTGGATTCAGGGACAGACATGTAATATTAGGCCTAAATGTAAAAGTTAAATGTAAAATTAACTTTAATGACTTAGCAGAAGGTATTTATAGGCTGCAATGCACTTTAGGATCCAACATAATAATATATGTCAATCTATGGAAATGCATTTTAAAATTCAAAAGTGACAAATCACTGTTGATGAGCGAATAATTGAGTCATTATCTCAACCGATTAGTTAAACGGGCTGATCATTTCAGGAATGAAACATTTAGACTGAGTAGTCATTGAATCATTCATTCAGCCGATTTGTTCAAACAGACGGATTTATTCTTTACCTTGAAAGAATCGAAGTGAAATGTGACAACATGCCCCATAGGTGAGGTACATTGTAACATGTGAGGGAACATTGTAACATGACCATATGACAGCTTAAAAATGCTATCTCATCTATTTAAGAAAAATATACAAGTCAAACCAAATATATTTTTCTTAATAAAATACAATTATTAACTTTTTCATATGAAATAATGGAATTTTTTTAATAATTAAAAATATACTAATTTTTGAGTTTGACAACAAACACGGAAAACACAGCTATACAGCATAGTTAATAATGAATAATTTCATTCTGAACATTGACTCTCAGTCTTTGTTTACATGTTTCGTCTTGTTTCTCAAAGAATTCGTAAAAGTATAGAATATAATAGCATATTTCTAATAGGGGCACATTGTAACGCAGGTGTGACAACATGCCCCAACAGCACATCTGGGGTTTAAACTCTGCTCATCGTCTTCTGCTAGTTAGCGAAGCATAAATAACTATATCAACTGTTAGAACAACAGAATTGGAGATTAAAATAATATCAAATTTGTCTAATTTTAAATAAACACAAAATAGAGATACAAAATTTACTTAAGTAAGAAATGTACTTTTGCTATGGTTAAATGAATGTTCAGTGTTATCTTACAAAGATTTCAGAATTTTGGTCAAGCTTTTCTCTGTTGAAATGGCAATCGAGTAAATACACCAAGACTCCCTTAATGCTAGCATGTGTGTAAGTATTTAACACAAGTGTGCTTACAACTAGCCCCGCTGCGATGCTGTGTGCCACGCTCCCTACGACTCGCATAAAGTTGATAATTCCGCGAATGACTGCAATTGCAGATTTCTGAAGATACAGAGATGGCGACAAAGAAGAAAAACACCGGACTGCAGCTTGAAGAATTTAAGTCATTTCAACTTAAGGCAGCACTTTTTATATTTATTTTTTACAAGTATACCAAAAGGTACCAGTCATTTAACACTCATTTCAAAGTACCGATAACAAAAAAGTCTAAATATATGTGTATAGAGTATTGGTTAAAATCTACCATTATCTGTCTTTAAGTGTTCAACAAGTTCCAGAGCTTTTTCATATCCTCATTTGAGCCCGATGCTCTGCATTTCTTCAATTTACATCCATTATTCTTTAGCATTTATTCTTTTATGTTCAACGCAAGAAGGAATGATTTGGAATAATGGAGGGGGACGAAATGATGTCAGAATCTGTTCTTTAAACCTCTTTTTACTTTGAGATTGTTACTTCAGTAACGCAACTTGTTCATATGATTTTTTAAACTTCGGAAATAGCAAAACCATCCACACTAACAGACTTATGTCTCAAATGCGCCTATTAAAGCACCAAATAACCACAATGAATGCAGCATTATGATAATGTCGAGACTCCCATTTGCTAAAGAAACAAAAACGCAGGCCGATAATCTAATTACAAAACACAACTAAGAAGGACTAGCAGTACAGAAGGAGAAAAATTTCAGGTAGGGTGCTTCTTTTCATCCTCTTGTGTGAACTGAGCCTACTTCTGGATAGGTGCCATCTTGCTGAATAGAGAGTGTTCAATGTTCATTCCGATAGCACCAGTGTAGGTGATATTCCTGCAAACCAATGCACTTCCCAAACACTTTGGTGGCCCTGAAATCTTTAACAGCATTGATTTACATTACTGATAAAAAATAATCTTTTTGAATCTTTAAAAAAGTACGTGTTAAGTGCAAAATGTTGGCGGGATCAAGGATAGCTCCGTGTGGAAATCGACCAAGCAACATGAGGCTCCTGTTCTTTTATCATTGTAGTATTCAGATGTTCATAAAACAAAATATTCTGTTTGTGAAAATGATCAAAGTGGCTGGCAACTTAAAAAATGGTGGGAAGAGTTAATGACCATATAAGTTTGATTAAAACGTTAAAACTATGGCGGAAATATTGTATAATTTTTCTTAATATGTAGGAAGAACTGAACACTAAACTTCTTCGACATAATTCTCTGACATAGAAAGGGTTTATTAAAATGACAGGATTTATTTAACTATGAAAAATGCAAAAGCTCACAGGAAATTCATAATTTCTATGTATGACAAACAATTCAAAAATCATGTCAAAACAATTTGTCACGTTTCAAAATTTTTCCACAACTACAATATGCTTTCCAAAAGTCTTTAACACACAAGAGTGAAGATGTCAGTTTTCCTAGATACCGGAATCACCTTTGGCCACTACTATCAATCTTCACCCATAAGATATTCATACTTCACTCACTTAAAGCAAGAAAATCTGTCCTTCGTACCTTTGTACACGTGTGTCTTTCAGTGAAAGGAAGTCGATGGTGACTGAGGCCATTCCGACCAGCTTGCAAGAGGACTCTCATGCACAGCTACGGCAAGACCTTTGTGTTGTGTGGGTCTAAAAGTTGACTGGGCTGAAATAAAAACAGAAAATTAGACTTGTTGGTGGTTGCCAGGGTGTTGCTAGGTGTTCGTTACATGGCAGATGTGCGACAACTGACCTGAGTAAACCCGTAAGTCCCCTTTGAGTGACACCCAACTTCTGTCGTGTGGCCAGGATGGCAAGAACCAGCATGACCACCAGCTTTGGACATAAAGAGAGGACAGATCTGTCAGTCTCTTGACCCACGCCACCTGACCCACCAGAGCCTGGCGCTGCGGTGACGTCCCACCTCTTCTCAACTCTTCTGCATCACAGACCCCCATGAAACAAGGGCAGAGCTGTCTCTGTGTCTGGTGGGGGGTCAGCTACCTGAAGTGACCTGAAACACTTTCAGAAGCGTCACGGCCTAAGGTGACGTCCGAGTCCACATGGGTTCCATCATAGTCAATTAGCACGTGGCTTTTCGTATTCATATCAAAGAAACCAAAAGGCTAGAAACTCAGTGGGAAGTCTGGCAGTTTTAAAACGAAACACAAACAAATGCATCGTATATTTTGTAAATGGTCTTTACACAAGTGCTAAGACAGTATCCTGGTGTCAGGTGGATATACGACGGTACTTTGGTCAACTTATCTAGAGTATTCAATGGCAAATGCTCATATCAAAGAATATAGGAATTAGCAGGGCTATTATAGTTAACTATAAGCATTTAAAACTGAAATAAGACAAAAACACTGAAATAAGACAAAAACACTTAAAATTATATTATTTCAGCTAGTTTCCAAAGCAAATTTCACATTTCCATTTAGTTTAATGATGTACTTAAACTGAAAGAAAAATATAATTAAAGGCTACGTTATTTTCAAACTTATTAATTCACATAACAGAGTTTGCTGATATATATGTGCGCACACACACACAAATATAAACACAGATTAATATATATATATTTACAAACCTTAGACTGCATGTATAGATTAGACAAATCTATAACTATATATTTAAAAGAAAACAAAAGACAAATTAATAACATTTCTTTTTGCTACAAAAAACAAAAATAAAAACGGAAAATTTAAAACTAAAAACCATTAAAAATACAAATTAAAACTATACAGTATATCGACTATAGAAAGGCTGATATCTGGGATGGTAATGCTAAAGGATGGCTGCTATGACAAGGGTGTACCTAGAGGTTGCTGAGACGTTGCTAGGGTGTTCTGGATGGTTGCTAAGGACGTTTCTAAGGGTGTACTGAGAGGTTGCTAAGACGTTACAAGGGTGTTCTGGATGTTTGTGGATGTTTGTAAGGTATGAAGGTAGACTTAAGAGGTACCTGATAGTTTATCACAATGTTGTAGAGTGTTCTGGGAGCTTGCTAAGATGTTCCAAGGGTGTTCTGGATGGTTGCTAGGATGTTTCTAGGGTGTTGTGGAGAGGTTGCTAAGACGTTGCAGAGGGGTGTCCTAGGATGGTTGCTGGATGTTTTCAGGGTGTTCTGAGGAAGGTTGCTGAGGCGTTGCCAGGCTCTCTCGGGTCCGTTTCAGAAGATGATTGCTGGTCGCGCAGTTCCCGTCGCTACCATGAGGTTGAATGGGAAATTGCGACCAACTGCGCACCATGGCTGGCTGCGATGATGCTTATGGGAACACACCCCTGCATATGGCTGCTAGGATGTTTCTAGGGTTGTGCGGAGAGGTTACTGGGTTGCAAGGCTGTTCTTGGTGGCTATGTATAGGCATAATTCGAAAGAGCCCAGACCCTCAACTTCGAAGATGTCAATCCACTAGATGAACCTTCTTTGAATGGAAACAATAGTGATTATAGTGATAATAAATACATAAAATAAATTCTATTTATTAATTCAAAGTGAGCTCAGACACATATTGCAGCGATGCATGTGTGGCAAAGAGGCCTTCTTCAAGCTGTGGGGCTCATGGTGGCAGTAACTCCTGAGGAATGTCACAAACACAGAGTATTTATCATAAGCCGGTGAGACCCAGCCGATTGCCCCACTTTAGCCGGACACTGCTCCCTCCTTCCCCAAAGCACAGAGAAACCAATTACCTGCAACAAGTAGCACTTCTCACTGGAAACGTCTTTCAAGCTGAAGACTATTCCATTTTAAACTCTCAATTGTCTCCTGGTAATGTGACCTGAACTGTGGTAACACCTAGCAAGCGGATCCGACGCACTTCCGAGTAAACTGGAATGCTGGGATGGAATTGATGAATGAAAAAGCCCCTTATTTCATTTGATTTACTAACAGGGGAAGTCTTGACAAGCTTAATATGTGATGCATTTGAAGAAAACCTTACTCCACAGTTTGGTGTCTTGTTGCCGAAAAGTCTCTTGCATGTGTGAAAGAATCAAAGATGAGATCAAAAGAAAATCTCGGCATGGATCGCAGTGATGGATATCACTTTCAGCAGAAAATAATCAAAAGATGTTCCACACCTTAGACTTGGAACCATATAAATGTTCTGGGTAGTGCATTATGGGATTGGCAACAAGACTATACGACAAGCAGCAATAAACATGATAATGCATATCTGATGACTTTACCCATGTTATCAAGCTAAAATCAAAGTTAATGTCTAAACCCAGCAGCTACCGATGAATGCACCTTTATTATATATTATAATAACATACATTACATGTAATTTAGCATAGATTTTTAAAATAATATATATTTATATTTAAAATTATAGACTACATTTACATGCTACTGTACACAACTGTATAGAGTCAGTGAGAGTGAAAGAAGTCTCTTCTGCTCACCAAGGCTGCATTTATATTTGATTGAAATAAGTAACTTTTAAACATCTGTGTTCTATTTGAAGTCTGTTTGAATATTTTAAGAATTCTATTCCGTGATGTCAAAGCTCGTAATTCCAAGCATCATCACTCCTTCAGTGTCACGAATATGACTCCTTCAGATAATCACTCGAATAGTGACGATTTTCTGGCTCAAGAAACATTTCTCATTATAATCATGATAACACGTTTCCGCTTAATATTTTTGTGGAAACACGCAAACTCGATTCTCTGTGACCACAAAAGTTCAAAAAGAATGAACATCTATTCCTCAACATCTCTAACATCAGTAGATGTCTTTCCTGAGCACTTTTGTATTCAATTTATGTATCCGCTACTTGACTAGAGAGTATGAATTTTTTTAATTATACATTTGTTCATGAAAAATTATGATTTTTTTTGTTCGAAGAATTGCATTTTTCAATTGGATCATATTTCACATATAATGAATCACAACACTTTGAAAGATCGAGTTTAGAACTGACCCTTAAGAGAAACATCTACAAAACACCAAAGTATGAACACTTACTCTAACAGGAGGTTTGGTTGGCGCTGCGTTTTCGGTACCAATCCCGAGTAATCGCAGAAGTCTTTCCCAGTTTCAGCACTCATGGTGCCAACCTACAGATGACACAGAAGTTTCAGAGAGCTCCAATAACTAGAGAGCAGCCGAGATCACTTTTCACACTCCCGGGGATGAAAGAAAAGTTTCCTCCAAAGTTTGGCAGCTGGAAACTGCTGGTTTGTGTTCTGTTCCTAAAGTTTAACTTCGGCCCCCTTGTTCAGGTGCGTTACCACTGCGAGAGCTGTGAGGAGCAATGTGACGGGTCCCTTTCTGGAGCATGCCAACCCAAAACGTCTTTGCTTCAGCTTGGATCTCCTTTTTCAAATTGGGGATTACCACCTCACTGGAAACCAGGAGAGAGAAGAGGAAAGCAATGGAGAGTGAGCGAGAGAGAGAGAGAGAGGGTGTGAAAGCAATCCAGAGAGAAGTTTTCCTGATTTCCAGATGGGGCGTCCACTTCCTGCCACCTGTAGTTCCAAGGGCTGTCCTGTGTCTGGTATTGAGAGGTTGAATGAGCGCTGGACTTATAGAAACTCAGCCAAAGCAGGCTGGAAGTGTGTGTGGGCCGAACGCTGACACTATTCCAGCGTGATAACAGGGAAATTCATGTGTGTGAGTTTCAGTTATCAGGCTGTGGAGATTCCCAAGTGTGTGAGGCATAAGGAAATCATTTCCATTACCACACACATGATGAAGTCAGGTGCAGTGTGGAACACTTTCTGAATTACACAGTAAAAACTGTACATTTATGAGAAATGACAGCAACTTCACTGTAAAAAAATAAGCTAGCATTTTAGGTTACAAAAACCTTATGATATAATGTTAATATTTCATTCTACTAAAGCACTACTAACTCTACTAAAGTCTTTATGAACTTTTTGAAGCTGTTAATGTTTTGGTTGTGCATCTGTCAGGTTTCATTAAGAATGTCCTAATTTGCATCATAAATGAAGGTCAAAGCTGGAACTTTTAATTTCTGGCCAAACTAAATTTTTAAGATGAATAAATCCACTGCTGTCATTTTTCAGATCATATTATTAGAGCATTAAAACGAACACCGATCACCATAATGGCGACTTAAATGTATCTTTTTTTGGTTGTTGTTGTTTTACTCATTTTAAATGGTTAACTTTTAAGGAATTTATTTGATTAATTATTACTTAATTCTAATTTGTTCGTCACACTTGCTTATCCTCCCGGTCAAAAGTGACCGGACACCTAAAAATGAAACTGTCTCCATCCCAGTAAAACCAATGCAATTTATTTTTGTTCTATAATATTTATTCTTTTTAATTTACTATTTTGAGACAATTTAATTGAATTTATTAATATTTATGCAATATTTATGGTTTATTTTTGCCATGGAAAATATATATATTTTTCTATTTTTTTTTTTTTCAAAAAATATTAATGCAGTATTTTAGTTTAATATAGAGTCTAGGCCTTCAAAAAATTTTTTTTGAAGAAAATGAGCACCATCTGGTTACAGTATAGAGAAAAAGCAAAGTAGAATCATGGTGTAACCACTATAAAGCATATAGCATGCTCAGATCATGACCTCAATTTTTTTGTATGTTCACATACATAATGCCATAAAAGTCACCAAGTTTTCGATAACATTGCGATGAAGCTGTGATTTTTAAAAATTCAAAACATACTTTTTGAAATCAAAATGTATTGGTGTGTTTGTATGTGTTTGTGTGTTGGTGGGTGTCTGTTTTGCACTCTAGATGTAGTAGAGTGTCGCCCCTTTCCTGCAGTGTACTTTTTTTTTAGAATTGTGGCTGATTTGTAGATTGTACATACAAAAATTCAGATAATTTATTTATTTTTTGTCAATTTCCCATTCATTTCCTATGGGTTCGGTCATTTTTGACCGAAGAGCACAAGTGTAACTATTTTTTCACGACCACTTAGCATGCTCGGATCATGACCTCAAATTTTTTTTGTGCTCACAAACCCAATGCCATAAAAGTCACCAAGTTTACGTAACATTCCGAATGAAGCTGTGATTTTTAAAATTTCAAAACATAATTTTTTTTTCAGTCAGAAATAACCGAAGAGCACCTGAGGGTTAATTAATAATATTGCTTGAAATCTGTTGCCACATTTTTTTTGATTAGATAAAGCATATTCATTTTTACAGTGTATACTATACAAAGAGCTCCAGCCATTTAAATGAAACTGAGATACACGTTGAATTTAATTATATCATTACATTTAGCCATTAATGCACAACAAAGAGTTTTCACAGTGCAATAGTTTCAAGGCAGTTAAGCTCTTCCATGAATGGATGTCTCTGCTACTGTATGATGTTAGGTGTGTTGCCACGCCCATTTCCCCACCCACCAACTGACCACGCCCCCTTCACAAGCATGAGGGACCCTTCAGCTGCACATTAAACTGATTATGCAGGGATTACAGTCAAATGCAATTTACAAATCCATTTCTAACAATGCTGAGAACTTCTCAAACCACATTTGTCCATCAGGAAAAAAACAAAAACAAATCAGGATTGACTAATAACAGTCGCAGAACAAAGAATGCTTTAAAGAGCTCTGATTACATCATGGAAATGTGGCTGAAAGTTTGCTTATATCTGGTTGGGAGAAGGTCAACGGTATTTTGCATTAAACGCCTTTGTGTGTAAGGTTGACGCATCTAGTTTCCAAATAACATTGACAATGGATTCTGAAACCTACCTGATCTACCTGAGAGATACAAGGCTAGTTCCTTTCCTAGACTTCCTCTCTTTCCTCTCCTATTTCAAAGAACCCAATGTAACTCTTCCAAAAAAAGACATAGTGCACCATTCACTGGAGACATGAAGTTATCACACAGCTATATTTATTTTCATAGTGAGTCAGGCGGACACATGTAGATTCTTGATCTGTGTAATATCCCTCCTACCGCACCATTCACACCATATTACATACTGGACTGGTGCTATTGTAACGAATGGCCCAAACAGATCATGGACCGCCATTGTGGGTGGCCTTTGAAATTCTGGCATGGTTAAACCTAAATGGGATCCTGTCAGTGTCCACAGGAGCTCTTAACAAGGGTGAAACTGATTAAGAAGGCAATACCATGAAGCACACAACACAAGATGGATGCTGCATGTAATGACTTCATATCAGCCACCATCACTCAAGGGCTCTGGGGAAAACCTACAGAGAAAACTGTCTCCATGGTGCTAACATGACCGTGCCAGTCGACAGTAAAGCTTTTAGAGGATAATGAAGGTCAGGTGACAGCCGAGACTGCCATTGCATTTAGCTGACAGTGAATTTCTAACTATTAGAGTTGTTGTTGGAGTTGATGAAGATAAAAGTATAAGAGATGTGAACGATGAGACATCTAAACAATCATTCCTCTCATATTCCAAACTGTCTTTTTCTTAAAGAAGCACTTCACCCATTTCAACATTAATCTTTATTGAAAGTGGATCATATATGTAGTCATATAAGTACATACAAATGCGCTCCTCGGTTATTTTCTGACTTTTCACGGTCAAGAGGGCACCAAATTCAAAAATTATTTTACATTTCGACTCGAAATTCTTCCTGACAACAAAGAACTTGAATGCTGTATATTTTTGTAGAAAAGGCACTGCCCATCTTTCACCGACCACAGTGATTTGACACACCTGAAAATGTAATTATGACTTCTCAACTCATTTAAATTCAAACTTCCCAGGATATATTAGATATTTATATTAGAACAGATCCTTATTTACTATCTGAAACAGAAAATATGGGCGTGGTAAATATCAGAATGCCCCTCCCCTTTTAATATAGCCAATAGGCTTTAGCTTACATCAAGTGCATCATGGTTTGCTACCATTACTAATTTTTTTTGGAAATGTATAAAATACTAAATTATTAAAATTAAGAAAAATGTGCCATTTTATAGTGTAAAGTGCGTTAGGTAAGCAATAAGGTGCTGTATCGTGAATAAGTAACGGCTGAAGGGCGTTGTTAGGCACGAATGCGAAGCGGAGCAACCCATTCAGCAGACCCATTATTCACGATACAGCACTTGCCTCGAGTACCTTATTGCTTTTATAAAACAGCTACCACACAATGTAAATATTAAAGTAAAATAATTATGTAAAATCAAAAGTAAAATCACTAAAAGCCTTCCTTCTGCTAGAAAAAAAATAGTCCCTGACCATGAACAGCAACAACGTGCCAATGTATAACATGCATGAAAACTCAAATAAAAACAACATGGGAAATGCAGTGTTGCACAGTGATGAATAGAACCGTGAAGCGATCAGCCGTGTTTTATCATGAATAAAGCTATTGACCAATCAGAATTAAGGATTGGAACTAGCCGCTTTATATATAACAAACAAACCTGTCCTAAGGTTAGCTAGTATACAGCAAATCTAAACTACAATTCTTTATATCATTCAATATAAGCTATCCCTAAGCTCTAATCTGCTAAACGTGACTATAAGGCATGAAGATATTATTTAAAAGCACAATTTTCTGTAAAGCTGCTTTGAAACAGTCTGATATTGAGAAAAGCTATACAAATAAATCTTCCAAATCACATTAACATACATTTTTCATTCAAATAGCATGTTATATTTTCATTTTTTACATATATAAAATATGTGTGTAATAAATTAAATGCGATATATAAAAAAATGCGATTTTCCAATGCTAATCTACCTGTTGCCACAATATACCAGGGTGTTGCTATAGAGGCTTTTAGCAAGTTGCTAAGGTGTTCTTTTTAGCTGACCAAAAGGCACAGAAAAGAAAATCCCCCGCCCAAATTGGGAGAAATGGCCCAGGTCTCATTTTCACCATGCAACGAATTTTCTCAACGTTTAATCGTCGACAATAGTAAGTGTAAAAGCTCAATCATCAAGTTTGTAGCAGCGGTGTGACGCCAAAGTTCAGCGTGTGTGAAAGTTAAACGACTATTAGTTCTTCTTGAGGCGCATGCGAGGTGCAAGAGTTGGGGTTACACGCCCAAATGAAGGATAATTTAAGGATATTATATACATTGCATTGGCGTATTTTAAATTAACATCGAAAGATGAGCATCGGAATGAATTTTATGAATGAATGGATGACGGAGTTGAATGTGTTTAGGGTGTTTTTCAATGGCGCGTGTGAAAAGCAACTTATTTTAATAACTTACCGTCTCCTCCTGACCTGAGATCAGATGAAGACGCACAGATGACGTGCGCACGTTCTTTCACTTGGCCTTTTAGTAATGGACGATCCATCATCACATTGTGCATCTTTGGTCAATGGCCCACGAGTATTCATATTCAAAATAATCGATAATTTATGCAACTGTTTCATTGACATTGCTTTTTTTTGTCCGTGCTTTTGTCTAATAGGCTTATATTTACGTAAAAATATAGACAGTAGCCTATCAATTTATTTATAATTGTTCTATATTTTTTGTTGTGAGAGTACATTTTTTTTATTTACATTTCCCAATACTTTCCCAGTTCTTAATCTGTTCCTTTTCTCAAATTTGTGAAAAACAACAACATTTCAATTAAAAACCAGAAACAATTTAACCATCAAACTGACTCTATTTTTAAACATCAAAAATCACGTCTTACCTTGAATCAAAGAGATGCAGTGCAAAATTCCTCTAAATGCAGTATATTCCGTATGTTTCTTCAGCAAAGTGTATTTATAGTTATCATCACACACTGGGGTTACCTACTTTAGCTTTTCCAATAACCATATGTTCAATGTTTTGAAGGTGGATAAGGATTTGTCTGAACACTGCATGCCTCTCTGCAGACTTTGACCCTTTTTTTGCAATGGTCACAATATCTTGGTAACGAACTTCGGGAAGAAAAAAGAAACAAGGAAAGTGCTGTTGTAAGATAGGACACCTCTTGGCTGAAGTTCAAAGCAGTGGCCTTTGATCACTGATACGAAACATCACTGAGGGAAATTGATACATGCTTTGCTCTGCATTCACATAGTATTGGATCGTTGAATCAGAGTTTTCTTTTTTTTTGTGCAGGACTACAAACCATGCAAAACATATGTATCTTATTGCATTTGAACACAAACACATTGTAAAGATCATTGGATGAAGCTTTATAGTCTCGTTTAATTGTCTCTGGGAACAAGGCCTTTTGACTTTAGCTATAGCAACAGAACAAAACTTATAAATATGCACAGTATGTTCTATATATATAGGCGTGATAAGTCCTTATCACTAAGTCACTAACTTTAGTACTTTAAACGATTCAATTAAAACAATAAATCATTTTATAATATAGTATTTATTTTGCCTTTTAAAAGAAGTTTCAATTTGGATATTTTTAGGTCAAACCGTCATCTTGTCAGTCATATAATGGAGGTCTATGGTCACCACCTCAAAGAGCATGCACAGAGAAGACCAAATTAAACATGATTTAATGACTCGTAAATGTAAGTACACATTGATGGCCTAAGACACGAAATCGAGCGGGTTTGTGTGAGAAAACGAACAGTATTTATATCGTTTTTACCTCTTATAACCACAGCCACGTACAAGTGATTTGAGGGGCGTTTTGTGGCTGTGGTAACAAGAAGTAAAAACGATATAAATACTGTTCGTTTTCTCACACAAACCACTTGTTTCGTGTCTTAGGCCATCAAGCATCTGTGCATGCTATTTGTGGTGGTGACCATAGACCTCCATTATATGACTGACAGACAAGAACGGTTTGACCAAAATTGAAACTACTACGGAAACAAAGATACCTACATTTTGGATGCCCTTGAGGTAAGATAAACATACCAAAAATTAATTTCAAAGTGAATTATCCCTTTAAAGACAAATGTGGATCTGGTTAATCCAGATTCAGACCATACAGACAGTGTGAACGCAGTTAATCCAGATGAAGATCTTGAGGTCGACTCTGCACACATCCGAATGACAGCTCCTTCGTCTTTCTCCTCAAAGTGCAGTTCATTCGGCTACAAAACAATCATTCCCGACCCCTTTTGAATGGCAACTTTACACACACATGTAGGTATCATTCTCTCGTCTTTCATATAGCTCCAGAACATCTTCTGATACGTATCTTTGTGAATTGTGACACTGAGTGATTGTGAAGTCTTGACAGACGAAAGCAATCAGTGATTTCATAGCAGACTAACCCCCATTGGCCCCTACATTACGACCTGACACCCTGAAACCTCCGGGGTCGGCTGCCTAATTCTGAGGCTTGCTCATTCTATTACTCTGCAGTCAGTTGTAATCAATGGACCTTGCAACACTCAATTAGTGCTTAATTGGATTGATGCGTGCTGCTGGTGAAATTGTCAGTCGCTTGTTCATTGGAGGAGACAGAGCAGATTATTACTGTCGACAGTCGTAACACACAGAGCTCTGAAAGAAGCTGCTGCTTGTGTCAGGATAAACACCACTTACACATTCGCTGTCATTCTTGTGGGTTTTCTCAACAAAAATAAATTCTGTATATAATCTGTATAATTTATACGGTCTACATCTGCTTCAAACATTACAATGCCCATTATAGTTTTAGGTAGAATTATTTTAGTACTTTAAAAATAGAAATGTTGATATTTTGTATATTTTATTTCATTTCAGTGAATTTTTTTTAAATGGAAATATTTTATTTTTAATAGTTTTATTATAATTAAATATTATATTAAAAACAATAATATAGTATAATATAATAAGGCTGTGCAAAGATTAATTGTGATTGGATGAATTGGATGAATATAATAAAAAATGGAATAATATTCCATGTGTATTATAATTATATGAAATCTTGTAGTTCTAAAAAAATCTTTTTCATATCATATTTATTCTTCTGTTGTAGTATAATTTGTAAAAGTGTTAAAAATTTGTTCTGTATATTTTGTGGTGTGAGGATGAATGTATAAGTATATTGAGTTTCAGTAGAATTTGGTCTGTAAATTCTATTTCTTATTATATAAAGATGTAAAAAAAATTGTATACTGTTAAATAATAAAGTAAATTATTTAATAATTATAGTTAAATAATTATATTTTTGAGTGATTATTTTGTATTTGTTTGAATTATTATTTTTATATATATATATATATATATATATATATATATATATATATATATATATATATATAGGGTTAGGGTTATATATATATATAAAAAATAATTCAAACAAATACAAAATAATCACTCAAAAATATAATTATTTAACTATAATTATTTAATTATAATATATATTATTTAATTTAATATATAAATAATATAATATATATTATTTAATTATTTAATTATAATAACTATAATATATATATATATATATATATATATAGCCTATATTTATTATTCATCTATAAAATATTTATTTATATATAATATAGATTATGTATTTATACATATACAGTATTTACATGCAAATAATTCTTAAATATATAAATGCATGCATATGTATGAAATAATTCACAAAATAATTATAGACAGCACACACATATATTATGTAAACACAAACTTTTATTTTGGATGCGATTAATCGCGATCAGTCTTTTGCGCAGCTCTAAATATAATATAGAATAAGCCACCGCAAACGTTAGTCTAATGAGCAATATCACTTTCTGGAAGAATTTGTTTTGGTGATTATTATTGATAAATGTAATTGAACTTTAGTGTCTTTTATTATATGGCTACTGCCATTCATTTAAAAGCAGTATGTCCAATTTGCATTATGTGTAACTGCAATCTTTACTGAGGTAATATTACTTTTTTTTAAAAAATATAAGCGATAAATGCATCAGAGAATGTATGCAGTTTATGTAAAGCAGTTTAGTGTTCAAGCGGTTGTTTCTGCTTAAAACCGCATGCTAGCAGCGCACGGAGAGATTTTCAGACATGATATACAGTAGCTGCCTTGACATGAGGTTGATTAGATTTTTTAAAATGGTCACTAGACATAAAAGAGGGGAAATCAATTTTAGTCAGTGGGGATGATTTGTTCAGTGATTTAGCATTGTTAAAGAGAGCGCGAGTGTGGATTTATGGCACCGCTGTGTAATGAAGCCTGAGCTGGGTCAGAATCTACAGACTAGACTCTCTTTGACATGTACAAATCACTCCGCTGGTTATTAAAACAGCAGCAGTCTGCGTTCACAGAGACATGCGTGTGCAATTACTCTCGCTCGTGGACGTGCGACAGCTCGTCACTCGTCATATTCACAATGTCAGAGTACGACTGCTGCTTTTACTACACACACTTGCTGTCTAAGTAGGCCTTCCACCTTGATTTGCTAAATCGGGGCTAATAGAGATGTCACACTACTTATTTTCATTCTGCTTGTGCTATAGATGCATATTTGGGGACTTTTAGTGTTTGGAGTAACACATCACACTTAAAGTAGTCACGTAATCAGATTACTTTTTTCAAGTATGAGTAATGCATTACTTTTAAATTTACAACAAAATATCAGAGTGACTTTTTCAAGTGAGTAATGCAAGTTTTCACATCTGATTGACTCCTCTCCTGTCCCCATGTTGAGAGAAATCAGGAATAAGTGCAGAGTAAATATGATGTTATTGTAGTTCTAGACTAAATGTGAGCAGGCGCTTACGTAAGGAATAATATATATCCAGCCGGTTGTTATCTCAGATGACTTATCTATATGAGCCTGTTAACTATTTTCAACGGTTTTTATCTGGGAATAACACCTGGATGGGCGCGATTGACCAATCAGAATCAAGTATTCCTCATAATGCAAAAGTAATGCAGCACGTTACTTCTCGTAAACAATTAGTTACTATTTAAGGGAGTTACGCAATATTTAAACTTTTAAAAATAACCCAATACTGTTCATAGGTGTCAAAAACCGGGAATCAGAAGGTTATGTTGCATGCTGGATTCAAATCAGTTTTTCCCAAATGAGCACCACAGTTCAATGTTCCCGGAGTATTTGCAAACTATGGCCTCTACAGTCCTTCAGATGTCATTTAAACAAGATTTGCTTGATTTGCATCTTGATGCCATAAAACATTACAGATTTTTCCATTTTGATTATTCACAGAGGTTGCGATTTGAGTACTGAGCTATAAATAGAAGTTGAATTGAGGTAACCTGCAGGGAAAGTGTTTTTCTGATGCACTTGAATGGTCAGAGTGTGAGTGTAAGGTACTTTAAGAAGGAGAGCTTGAAGAACATTGAAATTGACGTTCTCTTTAATTACTCTTTGTTCTTGGCCATGTACTCGGGCCCCCTGTAAACTCACAGCTCTCGTCTGTAATACATTGGTGAGGGTGTGTGTGACACATCACGTCGTCTGCTGTGCCAAGACTTATTGGCAGGAAGCGGACCATGATGACACTATGACAGGAACAAGCCGAATTTAATTAAAAACTGTGATATGCTACACAAATACTGTATCACTTCATACCATAGATCTCAATCTCAAAAGAAGGGCTTTACTTATTTTGTATACATTTTGTAAAATGTTTATATATAGATAAAGTGTGTGTGTTTGTGTGTACAAATATATTCAGATTTTTTTTAGATATTCTCAAAAAACATACTACTTCTAAAATTATATATATATATATATATATATATATATATGTACAGTGTATATATATATATATATATATATATATATATATATATATATATATTAATAAAGATACAATTTTATTCTATATGTAGTATTGTTTATTTGAAAATATATTAATTTATCTAAACATGTTGAATATTTAAAATATTTTAGTATTTAGTTTAATATATTATAATTATTTTTTAAATATTTAAAATAAATTATTTTATTCTTTTTCATTATAGTGATATCATTTATTTATGAAAATATCTGTTTTGACTGAGCCAAATTCATACTTGCAACACAAGTGCAACATTGTTTATGAAAATATCTAAATATTTTAAAATAAAATGTGTGTGTGTGTGTGTGTGTGTATGTGTGTGTGTGATTTATTTGATATAATATATTTGATATCCATCCACCAACCCATCCACCCACCCATTCATCCACCCATCCATCCACCCACCCATCCACCCATCCATCCACCCATCCACCCATCCATCCATCCACCCACCCACCCACCCACCCACCCACCCACCCATCCACCCATCCATCCACCCACCCATCCACCCATCCACCCATCCATCCACCCATCCATCCACCCACCCCATCCACTCCATCCCATCCATCCACCAACCCATCCCACCACCCATCTATCCATCCACCCACCCACCCACCACTCCATCCACCCACCCACCCATTCATCCACCCATCCATCCATCCACCAACCCATCCACCCACCCACCACTCCATCCACCCATCCATCCACCCATTCATCCACCAACCCATCCACCCACCCACCACTCCATCCACCCATCCACCCATCCATCCATCCACCAACCCATCCACCCACCCACCACTCCATCCACCCATCCATCCACCCATTCATCCACCAACCCATCCACCCACCCACCCACCACTCCATCCACCCATCCATCCATCCATCCATCCATCCATCCACCAACCCATCCACCCATCCATCCACCCACCCACCCACCACTCCATCCATCCATCTGTTATTTCCATTTTTCGCAATATAACAGTATATCATTTCCTGTCAATTATACCCCCATCCTCTAGAGCACTGAGGGTGTCCTGTAAGGTGATTGCCCATCTCTTGCTGCGTTTTCACGGTCGTCTCCGACCTTGGCCTGTGGTCCTCTTTTTAAGCTCCTTCAAACACAGCTTGCAGTCATTTTAATAAGATCTTTCCTGAATATAATCAGATCTATAGGTGTTTCTGCTGAGTGTGGCTGTGTATACACAGGCTGTAAAGATGTACTCCGGCAAATTAGTGCTGTAATTAATTGCTCAAATTTATGGCAGCTCAGGGAGTATTTTGTGTGAAAGCTGTGCCGAGGACTGATTGCATGTGGGTCTGCCATTAGCGCACTTTACACTGATGATTGATGGATTTGGGTTTTATTGTGAACGTGTGTGAGAGAGATTTGGTGGTAAATCTGTGGTCATTTAAGCTAATTTATTACATCAGAAAAATTATAAGTAATGTACTAAAAAAATTAACTCTGTATTATCAAGACTATATGTACTAGACAAAACAAAACTATATGTACTAGAAACAAATATTCAATCAAAAAATCGAAACATTTTATTGAGAATTAAAATTTTGTTTAAAATTTTTAATACTAAATGGATTTTCTTAATCTATTTTTATTAATAATGATACTAAGTTTGCTGTTGTATACCTCTGTTGATTTTCACAATGAGAGTAAATGTGCAAGATATTGAAAATGTCAAACCAATTTGCAAAATCAAGATGTGACATTTGGGATTTTTACTAATCTCATATTCTGCTCCCATTTAAACTTATGAACACTCGTTCCACATCAGTAGAAGTGGTTGCAGTGTTATTTCTCTAGTGCAGCAGCAACACAATCTTCACTTGTTTATGCAATTATGAAACATTATGCATGCACACACGGGGACAGTTATGAATATTGATTTTTCTGCCTCCTCCAGTTTGGGGAAAATGTTACTTTTTTCTGCTAACATTTGCTCCATGTGGTCTGTTTAATTGCTTTTGGTTTAAAGAAAAAAGATTGTATTTTTCTATATTTTGTTGATTAATATTAATTTACATCCAGTGCATGCAAACATTTTTTTACTGGCATTGCATATGACATTAAAGTGAACAAACCTGTAAAAAATTTGCATAATGCCAGTCGATGGTCAAACTGACACCTTTTACTGTTCGCATCACTGTGTATCAAGCACTGAGGAAGATCCAGAGATGAAATTCAGATATGGAAATGGGTGTTTGGTTTCTGACATGCACTGTGACCAATCAGAGCAGAGTAGACTGATCACAACAGACTGGGCCATCTGACCAATCAGAACAGAGTAGACCAATCACAACAGACTGGGCCATCTGACCAATCAGAGCAGAGTAGACCAATCACAACAGACTGGGCCATCTGACCAATCAGAGCAGAGACCAATCACAACAGACTGGGCCATCTGACCAATCAGAGCAGAGTAGACCAATCACAACAGACTGGGCCATCTGACCAATCAGAGCAGAGTAGACCAATCACAACAGACTGGGCCATCTGACCAATCAGAGCAGAGTAGACCAATCACAACAGACTGGGCCATCTGACCAATCAGAGCAGAGACCAATCACAACAGACTGGGCCATCTGACCAATCAGAGCAGAGTAGACCAATCACAACAGACTGGGCCATCTGACCAAACACAGAGTAGTAGAGTAGACCAATCACAACAGACTGGGCCATCTGACCAATAAGAGCCGAGTAGACCAATCGCAACAATCAATGAGATCCACTGTTGTTTTGGGCCCTAATTTAATTCTGGTATGCACAAAAAACAATTGATACATTCTTTTAAAATATCTTCTTTGTGAAAGGAAAGTCATACTGGGTTGTAACTCATTCTCATGAGGAAATTTGTATTTTTGGCTGAACGTCTGTTGTGCAGTTCTTTCATTAAAAGCATTTACTGCAGTATTTTTGTTTGATCAGGATTTATACACTACACAGTCTATTATATGTTTTGTTTTTATTTGCTTCAGAAGGCCAGCAAAAATAGGACAAATCAAATATTCTAAAGAGTTTGTTTTGCGAAATTTCATTACAGTGCATGCAGGCAATAGACTGGACGTATAACTGCTACAGTATATGATTGATTTGGCACAATATTGTGGACTCTGTTTTGGCCATCTGGGATGGTCAGAATTAAATCTTGGCATCAATTTGCTGGGAGTTTATTGTCAGTGTTTGAAAAGACCCAATTTCGCCGTGATATAAGGCTGTGTGAGTCTTATCTCTGTGGGATTTCAACACCAGCCATAAAGCTGTAATTTTCTGTAGTTCAGAAAGCTAGTGTTGTGCAAGTCTTTCCTTGTGGAAGGGGCTTATCGTCTTCATGACGACAGGAACAATTGATTGAAACGATCAAATTCTGTGTAAACTGATAATTCTTAGACCAAGTGAAGTTGTGAAATTATTAAAGGTGCTATATGTAACTTTTCTTCTAAAATGATTCCTTTTTTATTGCCTGTGTGTGAAGGGGTTGTAATCACACATTACAATGATCCACTTGTCGGGTTTTGCTATGACCTCTGAAGGCCAGTATTCCTATTTCTATGTGAGTCTCTGGGTCGGATTTTCTGTGAAATCCATCGGATGTGACATGCATGCGTGCTCCCGAGCCTCTCTATCTTATATACAGTCTATGTGACGGCACTGCAGCGAATGACATGAGTCTGATAACACCAAAACACTCAACACACACTCCAACACAAACTCCACATAAATATAAAAAACAAAACCAAACTGTATCTGCTGAAGCTCGTCAGGCCAAACGTTAATCAGATCGACTTAGGCACGAAAACGCGGCTCAACATCGGTGTTCGAAGCACGCGCAAGAAAATTAAGATGCAATCTGAAACATCACCCATAGAGGCCGCTAAAAATACATATAGCACCTTTAATTCACATAGAAATTAAAACTTTCATAATTTAATAATGTAAAAAAAGAAGATATTTTGAAAAGTGTTCACGCTGCTCTTTTCCATACAGCAAAAGCATATAATATAAACTCAATTTCACTCTGACTGAAAATGCATCTATAGTAATATTAATCTGCGTAAGCAAAACTCATGCACAAACCTATCGCATGGCTTCGGAAGTCTAGAAATATAACAAATATATGTAGGGCCCTATAAAATCCATTTTATTTTTTCCCAAATTCCATTTTATTTTTTCCCAAATTCCGTTTTTTCCGTTTTAATTTTTGCATATTCCGTTTTTTTCTGTTTTCATTTTTGGGAATTAATTTTTTTTACCCTTTACTGTTATTTTAGTTGTAAAAAGAGTGTGCTTTTTTATTCCGTGATCGCGGAAATTATAGGGCCCTATATATGGTGTCGGTGACTAAAAATTGCTCTGACAGAAACAACACAAGGCCCGGACAACTGTCTTCAGACCTGAAACCAATGCTTTGAAGCCAGTTAACAGTCAGCGTAATGTTTGTGAACGTCATCGCGATACAAATGACCCGACAGCCTGATGCGTTTCATCTGAGAGTCCCGCGAGAGAGAGGATCAATGACTGAGGTCCTCCATTACACCCCCTCTGTGAAGACAAACACTCACACATACTGATGTCACCGTATGGCTGGTTCCTCGAGATGTAAATGGACTGAGGGCAAATGGTCATAATTTGTCAGCGTTGATTTTAAATGCAGATGAACAAAGTGTTTGTATTACCTTACTGTTGGAATAATACTGCGGTGAGACAATGGTACTATGATAGTGGAAGGTGATATGGTGCTTTGATACATATATTGGTACCATATTGGCTATAATGATGCATCTAGGTGGTAAATCTCCATAAAACATGGTTTTGCCATGAAGTGTGTCCAAAAAACCAAGGTATTGCCATGTTATTATATCCCCAAAAATGGTAGTGTAAGCATATTGAGGTGTTTTTTAAGATATGAAATGTATTAAAATGCATTTACTAAACTAAAAGGACCAGTAATTCTCATAATTCACAACTTTTAAAACTGTTTCATGGAGTTTTTGTTTTGTTTTCCCGGAAAGACCTTTCGTCAGCTAAACTACTCTTGATTGTTGTCAACTCTATTAAACGCACTGTAATTACAAAACTGGACGTAAAGTAATGCATGGTGCTGTTATTAACTGTGGTGATGTGTGAATTGAGTCATTGCAGACATTTTTTGTTAGGCATAAGGAAAACTGCGTGGTGTTTTTCCTTCCCTTTCCTTGACTGAGATCACGCAGAGAAATGCCTGGCAATCGAATCCGACCTGCGGCTTTGGCCAGACCACATAAACACAGTACAGCAGTAAAAGCTTGTTTTGGGAGCCGCTTCAAATGAGCACAAACTTTAGTAGAAATTAGTAACATCTGATCAGATTTTAGATAGCACAAAATTAGAAAATCTGTGTTTGTTTATGACATGGCTTCCTTGTAGAAAAAGATATCATTTGTTTTAAAGAAACTAAATGTAAAAACGCAATAACTCTTATTTCATATAACATTATTTGTATGTCCCTAGGCCTTTTTGTGGATTTATTGTTTTGAGATGTTCTGTGGTGTTTGTTGTGGTGATTGAATTGTTTTGAGATGTTCTGTGGTGTTTGTTGTGGTGATTTATTGTTTTGAGATGTTCTGTGGTGTTTGTTGTGGTGATTTATTGTTTTGAGATATTCTGTGGTGTTTGTTGTGGTGTTTATTGTTTTGAGATGTTCTGTGGTGTTTGTTGTGGTGATATATTGTTTTGAGATGTTCTGTGGTGTTTGTTGTGGTGATTTATTGTTTTGTGATGTTCTATTTGTTGTGGTGTTTTTTATTGTTTTGTGATGGTCTGTGGTCTTTTGTGTGTGTTTGTTGTGGTGATTTATTGTTTTGTGATGTTCTATTTGTTGTGGTGTTTTTATTGTTTTGTGATGATCTTGTGGTCTTTTTGTGTTGTTTGTTGTGGTGTTTATTGTTTTGAGATGTTCTGGTGTTGTGGTGATTTATTGTTTTGAGATGTTCTGTGTTGTGGTGATTTATTGTTTGAGATGATTCTGTGGTGTTTGATGTGGTGATGTTCTATTTGTTGTGGTGTTTTTATTGTTTTGTGATGGTCTGTGGTCTTTTTGTGTTGTTTGTTGTGGTGTTTATTGTTTTGAGATGTTCTGTGTTGTGGTGATTTATTGTTTTGAGATGTTCGGTGGTGTTTTTTGTGTTGTTTGCTGTGGTTTTGTATTGTTTTGTGATGGTCTGTGGTCTTTTTGTGTTGTTTGTTGTGGTGTTTATTGTTTTGAGATGTTCTGTTGTTGTGGCGATTTATTGTTTTGTGATGTTTTGTGGTGTTTTTTGTGTTGTTTGCTGTTGTATTGTTTTGTGATGTTCTGTGGTGTTTTTGTGTTGTTTGTTGTGGTGTTTTATTGTTTTGAGATGTTTATTGTTTTTTGTTGAGTTAGTTTTACTTGTTTTGTTTTGTGGTGTTTTGTTTGGTTTCTTTTTATAGTTGTGAATGACAGACAATTATGGATTTATTGTCAAAGAAAATAAGGGAATATAGGATCAGGAAATGTTGCAGGCCAGACTTGAACCTGTACTTGAGGTCAAACACCTAGCAGTGTCCTCATGTCCATACAGAAGCAACAGAAACTGATGAATAACTGTTAAAGGCTGAGTTTCTCTTCAGCCTTGCTGATAAGAGTTTCAGAGCTAAACCCCCACTGTCTGACCCAGCTGTTCTCACTCTTTTCTCTACTCAATTCTTTTTCTGTTTTTATACAGAATACATATTAAATTGTTTATTTTTGTTGTGCAGGGCTTGCAGAAAGATACCTTTTTTAAATTGTGGATAAATGCAACTCTTTGTAGTCAGAGAGATGGCAAAGGCCGAATCAATAGCTAGTTTCCATCATTTCCTTCATATGATGACCTCATTGTTACGGTGGTGGATGATACCGTCCCTGAGTCATCTCTCTTACCGGACATGAGGCGTCTCTGAAAGCCCACTGGACCTGGGATGGGACAGATGTGCTCCTGTGGTTTTATGAAGAACTGTATATTACAGCTTGCCCCCAGAGTATTGCGTTCAGTCTCTCATTTATGAAATTGATAGCTGACTAATGACTGAATATAATGCCTGTTTGTAACTGTTGCTGTGTGGAAATCAATGACAGAAAACATGTTACATGATTCATCGACTCTCCCCAGAGATATTTTAAGACATTATGCTAATGAACAAATAAATGAAGTCTGTTTTATCAAATAGTCAAAATACAGTAATAAATGGATTATGTAACTTTGTAAAAATGTTACTTCCCTTTCATATTTCTTTCTGTCTATCCATCTGTTCGTCTGTCTTTCTGTCTGTCTGTCTGTCTGTCTGTCCGTCTATCGGTCTATCCATTTGTCTTTTTGTCTGTCTATCTATCCGTTTGTCTGTCTTCTGTTAATCTATCTTGTCTGTCTGTCTGTCTGTCTGTCTGTCTATCCGTCTGTCTATCTGTCTGTCCGTTTGTCTATCTGTCTATCCGTCTGTCTATCTGTCTATCTGTTTGTCTTGTCTGTCTGTCTATCTGTCTATCCGTTTGTCTTTCTGTCTGTCTATCTATCTGTTTGTCTGTCTGTCTGTCTGTCCATCTGTCTTTCTGTCTATCTATTTGTCTGTCCGTCTGTCTATCTGTCTATCCGTTTGTCTTTCTGTCTGTCTGTCTGTCTGTCTATCCGTCAATCTGTCTGTCTGTCTATCTGTCAGTCTGTCTGTGTCTATCCATTTGTCCGTCTGTCTGTCTTTCTGTCCTTCTATCCGTCTGTCTGTCTGTCTGTCTAAATGTCTGTCTATCATTTGTCCTTCCGTCTGTCTGTTCTTCTATCTGTCTATCCATCCATCTGTCTGTCTATGTAAATGTCTGTCTGTCTGTCTGTTTATCCGTCTGTCTGCCCATCTGTCTGACTGTCTGCCCATCTCTCTGGCATATACATCTGTATCATATAAGTTTATTTGTCTGTCTGCTTATCTTTGATTTTGTCCCCAACACAAAGCTTGGAATATAGTACAAGTTATATTATATTCCTTTATCAAGATTTTTTATTAACGTGTTACATCTGTTTCTAAAATGAATTTTGGAATTTTGGCAATCCCATTCCCTTCACCTCCCCCTCTCTCCGTACTAGGACTCTTCACCCTCAGGATACGAGTACATCACATGACCCAGCCCATTCATTATAACATAACAGATTGTCATTTGCATGCGGAGGTCCCTGTGAGAGGAAGGAACGTGGCGTGTGTGTGTGTGTGTGTGTGTTTCGAGAGTTGGGGATGATGACCCTTTAATGCTGCATCCTGAACAAGCCTTTGAGAGAAAGTCATTGGTAAAATAATCATATTGCTGCTAATTACTGTGCAATGTGTTGATTGCCTTTCAGCATCTGACGTGACTTCCATGGAGATGAGGTCACTTCTGTTGTGTTTCGTTTTTTAGTGAATCAGAAGCTGTCTTATATTCAATGCGTCCCTCTGAGGAAAAAAAATGTATGAACGTTGGTTAATCTCTGCTAAACAGCGCTGATCCAGTGGATTTGTTTGTTATAATACAAAACAAGATCATTTGAGATATGAAAGACAGCGTGTATTGTTGTTCTGTTGTTCAAGATGATTGGAGCCGCCACCAAACCTGTTAGTCACAGACGTGTCATTTCCTCTGAGACAAGATCTGTAGCTTTAATCCTCGCTGGTGTTATTTCACAAACAAAGAGACTCCGGCCCTTTAAACGCTGCCATTATCACTCTATTTCCTTCACAACAGTCTTTTCTCTGATGCTTTTGTTTGAAACAGATAATTGTGCAAATCGATATTCTGTTTACATTTTTCCAAGCATATTTCAAAACCACATTATTCTTAATAACATCCATCCATCCATCCACCCATCCATCCGTCCATCCATCCATCCATCCATCCATCCATCCATCCATCCATCCATCCACCCACCCTTCCATCTTTCCATCATCCATCCATCCACCCTTCTATCCATCCATCCACCCACCCTTCCATCCATCCATCCACCCACCCTTCCATCCATCCACCCACCCTTCCATCCATCCATCCACCCTTCTATCCATCCATCCACCCACCCTTCCATCCATCCATCCATCCATCCATCCATCCATCCATCCATCCACCCTTCTATCCATCCATCCACCCACCCTTCCATCCATCCATCCATCCATCCATCCATCCACCCACCCTTCCATCTTTCCATCATCCATCTATCCATCCACCCACCCTTCCATCCATCCATCCATCCATCCTTCCATCCAAGCAAACCCACCCTTCCATCCATCCATCCATCCATCCACCCACCCTTCCATCTTTCCATCATCCATCCATCCACCCTTCTATCCATCCATCCACCCACCCACCCTTCCATCCATCCACCCACCCTTCCATCTTTCCATCATCCATCCATCCACCCTTCTATCCATCCACCCACCCTTCCATCCATCCATCCAATGGCAATAAAAGAAGCAAATTCCCTTTGAAAGCTTAAAGCTACACAAATCCAAAACCTTCCCTACAAGATATCTTCTCAATGGCATTTTGTGGCATTTGAAAATTTCCCAGTCGCTCACAGAGAGATTTACAAATGAGTGTCATTCTATTTCAAAGGTGTGCGCCGAGAGGAGCCTGATAAAGACGAGGCTTTTAAATCCTGCTGGGAGACTTCTTTCCTCTGGAGACGTCAAACCGCCTCACTTTCATTGAGTCGGCCCCGTTCTGCCGCTCGGCCCTTCGGCTGTTTGGAGCAAGTTTTCAAAAGCCCTGCGCCGTCGAGTGTGTTCAGCGTGTCAGGCTTTGTTCTACTTTTATCAACAACCAAATGCCTCAGCATCTTGTTCCTTTCTTGTTTTAAAGTGGCTATGTTTTTTACTTAAATCTTTAAAATAGAGTCTTCATTTGTACATATATGAGCCAACCATAATGTAATAGAAAGAATAACACTTTGACTGTCCACCACGGTTGCCTCTGTCAGCCTGTTGGCTCAATTGTGTGTGGAGGAGTCGGGTCCAAATTGGCTTGAAAATTCACAAAATGTGTCGTCATGCGCGTTCTCGTCTACTTGGGCTTACATCCGTAACGCAGCCATTAGTAAGCAGCGGTAATATAAAACGCCAATATAAATCTAATATAAAGATTTACTGAAGCAACGATAACTTGTAGAAAACATGGGAAACTTTGGCTCTCATGCATGGATTCCCTTCAATCCTGTTTGTACAATCATTCATGTAACTCGATGATTTAATATCATTATTTTTCATAAAAATTCCATATTTTAAGCAGTTATATATTAATTTTTTTCTATTTTATTATTATTATTGGTAGTATTTTTATCAGTATATATTATTTTAATTATAAGCAAAATAAGATGAGCATAATAAGTATATTCTTAATAATATAAATGAGAATAATAATAAGAATAATGAGAATAAAATAATATATATAAATATAATTAATAAATATATTAAAATATATCACTATAACACTCCCTAATTTATGCAAATTGCGGTAAATAAAAATTATAATTATTAACTATAATTAAAAAAAAGATATTATATATATATATATATATATATATATGCTAAATAATATAATACAAATATATTCAAAACAGTGATGAAAAGATATACTATCACTGCCTAATATATGATAATTTAAGTAAATTATAAATAATTTGTAATAATAATAATTTATTTTATATTTAATATTTATTAAAATGTCCATACATTTGGCAATGACATATTTTAATTATACATTATGCATATTCATATTTTTGGGAAATAATTCTTATTCATGAAAACACTGTCACATCTCCAAAAATCACTCGAATGCTCCTAAAAGCTTCATTGTCTTTTTGCAAAATATGCCTTTTTTCATATTTTGGGGGGCTATGATGATAATATGACCTGGACATGTTTTATAACATGTTTTATGACATTCACCCACTAACTCAATATAACCCAGATAGCACAAGTCTATTTGATGTGATGTTTACATCTGGAAGACGTATTTTTAGAGTATCTTCCTGTCAGATGTTAAATAGACGTTTAGAAGATGTCTTTAAGATGTAATGATTTAGAATGCATGTTGAACATCTTCTAAACGTCTATTGACATCAGCAGGAAACGAAACAAAGGTGTATTGCAGATGAGCTAGCACCTTAAAAATGCGTCTTCCAGATGTAAACATCACATCAAATAGACTTGTGCTATCTGAGAATAAATCCTCCTCATAGACCAGTGCCTTACACATGGTCCAGCAAAGCAGACCATACTAGCAAATAATTATACAGCAAATTGCATGTGTTATCTTCGGCTGGGATTAATAACCGCGTGTGGAATAATTAAACCGTGAATGAAGTTTGTCCGCCAGCCTTACAGCCACTCAATCTAATAACATGCAGCATCATAGACAAGTGTGGACACTGATAGTGATCTAAATCATCAGTCTTACACATGTAACGTCTCAGTTTCTCAAACCACCGCTGTCAGCAGCTGGAGCTGCACAAAATGAAAGGTGGTGGTTATTTATCATGAGCATTAGATGGTTATTCATCACGTTGACTTGTGTTTTCATATGTTTTTTCATAATTTTTTTAAATTGACTGTAAAGTTGCTATATAACGTTAGCTTGTTTTATACTCATGCTGTCTATCTTGCTTTGTTTACTTCAAAATGACCCCATTTCACTCCCTTTTCCTCCACTTGCTCTTTCTTTTCCCGCTGTCCGTTCATGCTCATATCATTTCAGCCTCGGCTTCTGAATTATTGACTAGTCTGAAGTCTCTAGAGGTGGTGGAACGTGAATAGCTTGAGTCAATGTTGGTTTGTATTGAACCGCTGAAGAGAATTCAGACCTGTCCTCCATAACAATCAGTTCGGTGGAAAGAGACAGATAAGAACATTTCCTCTGAATGTTTGTCAATGTCTATATTGAGAAAATTATATAGATTGTGTTTAAGTTCTTGATAATCATAATTATTTTACTGTTTTTGAGAGGTTTGGGCATGTGTCTGTCAATAAAACATGAGATTTTAGGTGCACTGTAAAAAATATTTTTTGTTTAACTTAAAAAATTAAGTAAACTGGTTGTCTTAATTTTAAGTTCATTGAAATGAACAAAAATGAGTTAATACAATGGAGATCCAAAACTCAAAATATTATGTTATCTGAACCACATTAATTATTTAAGTTGATTTGACAAAAGAAAAAATGTTGTGATTACAAATCATGAACGTGGAAAAGGGCACGGGAGATCGGGGCTAGTTGGCACAATGGTTAAATCTTACATACTTTGAGTCAATCAATACTCCTATTATTTTGATCTAAATTGTTTGAGATTTTGTGATTTATTGGTTTATTGATTAATTTAATACCAAAGTATTTTATAGTCCTACTCTATGCATACTAGTGTTGCCATTTGTGGTCTTTCGCAAATACTGTGGTCTCCTAAACCATTCCGCCCCCAAAAAACGATGGTACCTTGGTACAATGTCTAATAACCTGGTAGTTTTTTGTTGATTCTATAAAGATTTACTGATGCAATGATGACTTGTCGAAAAGGTAAACTTTTGGCTCTCTTGGTTTCTGTTCATTCCAGTTGTGCATGTACACATTTACGTTAAACATTCACGTAATACGATGATTTCATATAATAATTCTTTATTCCAATTATTTAATAATAATAGTCCAATGCATGCCTCCCAGTGAGGATTTTGTGTCCAGCCCAGCGTTTCATGACCCGAAAGCCAAGGTTCAGCTCCAGAAATACCCCGTCTGATTATGCTTCTCGGGGTTGAGCAACTTTCAATGGAACTCTTGTTCGGTCAGCGAATAACGTCACTCTGCAACAGCCGGCTTACTGATACTGTTGTGCCTTAGCCCTGTTTTCTTTGCCCTGCCTTCGTTTAAGAAGCTTATTTCATAAGAAGATAAAAAATCGAGGCGGACCCAGGCAGAACTTTAGACTTGTGCTTGGAAGCCGGCCTCTCTTTATACTAGGAGAGTCTCAGGCAAATCCGAGACATGTGGATTCATTATCTTGAGGCAGAGACTTTTCCTTACCTTTCAATTCAATGTAGCCAGTGCAACGGGCGACACGGACTGCTTCAAGGTTTCTGTGTGATGCATTGACTTCCAGAGGAGCTGCATTTGACTCCCACTGTGAATAGCCATTTAAACTACAGCTGCGTCTATTGTGAAATTACCTGTTGCTTGGAAACCATTATGACTAGATGGATCTTTTCTTGCTTAGCCAAGGTCTCCTTGTTATTCTTTATACAAAGAAACCTTCGTTTAATATAATTAGTGGTGCTTGCATTGAACAAACCCCTAACCCTATAAAGATTACGCTTTGGCTTGTATTACATCCCACACAGTTTGTCCTGAGAGTGGGCGTGGGTTTGAGGAAAGGTGTTAAATTACTTTTTAAGTAGTGGTGGGCGATAAAACAGGTGAAATCCAGTTAACGGATTGAGGCATATTTAGAGACCAGGGGATGTATTACAAAAACTTCCTGTCTTAATTCTTGATCTAAGATTTGAAAATATTCTTTTTCCAATTTGAAATGACCCAGATAGGAGAGGATCAGGGCTTGACGTTCACTTTTGTTTTGCGAAGTTACTAGACATTCAGCATTTTATCTAGCTTCAATTTGACATTGATACCATGGGGAAAACTGCCATATAGATGATTTTATTATTATCACATAATTTGGCAGCAGGTATATTTGGCTGCTGTCACTTCAAAGGGCTTATGAACTTAGAAATAAAATTTTCCTTGAGCTTTTGACATCTAAGGGCGTGTGTCCACCAAAGCGTTTTTCCATGCACCTGGCGTACGTTTTCAAGTATTTTCAATGGGAGCGCCGCATTTTTTAAACGCCATGAGCGTACCGAGGCGCTGAGCGTTTTTTTTCACGCTGAAGCGCCGAGCGCCCAGCATTTTTGCTGGGAGTTGAAAAATGTTCAACTTTGGATAAAACACAGCGCTCATCACTGTCACTTTTTACCCAGCCGTCCAATTACAGTGGAGGAGGGGCGGAGCTAATACCACACCGACTAACTGTCACAACATTCAAACTGCAGCGGATATTCTGTATCATACAGTAGCAACAAAACGTCTCAACTGAAAAACGGCCTAAGAGGATATTATAAGAATATCCTGTAAGTTCAGAACTGAAAACGTCCTTGTTAGTCCAATAAAAGCTTTTATTGACACCAGCCTTAACAAACGACTCGTTTTTCAAAGGGGGAACTATGAGCGTCAAAGAGGATAAAACCCCACCCCCACACACGCCTACTTCAGACACGACCGGTTTAGCCCCGCCCACCGATTCCCGCATTACATGCATAGAGCAAATAACATAGATGCCTACCTTGTGATGACAAACCGATCAGAGAGTGAAACTCATTATAATAATATGCAAAACTGTTATCCACTCACAGCACACAGACACTCAGCAGTGAGTGGCGTTTACATAGTAACACCATTGCAACCACTCAGAAGACCCTAGCAACCACTTAACACCATAGAAACCATAAAGCACGCTATGCAAATGGCATTAAAATCTGAACATCTTAGGAACTGCCTAAAACTGCCTGGCACCCACCCATGATATTCAATTTTACATCAAGTTTGATCCTATAGCAATCTCCGAGAACAGAGTAACGATGCCCTAGCAACGACCTAGCAACAATTTAGATGATTTTCCATCCTTTGAGTAGATTGCAAATGATGATATTAAAAACCAAAAACAATCATGATATTGGTAATCAAACCTTCATTCATTTTTAATGTGTTTAAACAGTGTTTTGAACCAGGCGACATTGACAACAGAAGGCTCCGCCCACTCCCTTTCTCCTGATCTCAGTGTGGAGACATCGAGCATCATCATACATAGTGCCAGAAGCCTGACGGAGGCGATCCGCTGCCATTATTATTGTGTGAGTAACAACACCTCATAATTACCCTACTGCTCAAGACAACACAGTCGTACCTGTTACTCTTTTCATATCAACACTACCTGACAAGTGTCAGATACAGTAAAGCAATCTTTATTTTCATAATTATGTGTTTGGATGAGATACTAGGTTCCCAAAATACAGGTCACCTCAACATATGTCATAAGTTAAAGCATCATCGATAAGATCTCTCTACAGGTCACTATCAGCGTAAAGCTGGTCTTTTTCTTAATTCTCCTAATGAGTTTTCTCTGTTGGAGATGCCATCTGCCTAACCTCAAGTAGAAAGGAAGTATAGAGAATAATTAACAAGCTGCTCATGAATAATTAATCTCTTTGTATTAAAGTGTATTAGATTTGTGAACACAGTTGTTTCATATAGAGGATATTAAAACTAAAATTAGAGCCAGCACAAAAGAATCATGGTACTACCGTTTTGTTTGACAATGTAATACTATGATTTTAATATTATTGCATGGTAATTGTGTTCTGTTTTTTGGATCATGTTAATACATTATTTTTGGTCATTGTATCATGGTAATACAATGTTACCATGATAAAATACTGTTTAGTTTTTTTACTGGACATGATTCATGATAACACCAAATTATTTTGGTATTGTATAATGGTAAAAATACAAAAAATCTGAATTGCAAGAAAAAAATATTCTGAGATAAAAGTCAGAATTGCTAGATGTAAACTCACAATTGTGGGGGAAAAAAGTCAGAATTGCTAAGTCACAATTGCTTAATGTACAATAACAATTTGTGAAAAAAAAGTCTGAATTGCAAGATGTACTGTAAACTCACAATTGTGGAATGAAAGTCAGATTTGCATGAAAAAAAGTCAGAATTGTCAAACAAAAAGTCACAATTACGCGAAAAAAGTCAGAATTGTGAAAAAAGTCAATAATGAGATTTAAACTCGTAATTGCAAAAAAAGGTCAAAACTCTGAGTCAGGAATAAACAAAAAAGTCAAAAATGGATCAAAAAGTCAGAATTGCAGGATAAAGTCAGAATTACAAGAAAAAAGTCAGAATTTTAAAAATTAATTTTTAAAAAAAAAATCTGAAAAAAAGATTAAAAAATCAGAATTGTCAAACAAAAAGTCAGAACTGTGAGAAATACTGTAAACTTACAATTGCAGCAAAAAAGTCAGAACTGTGAGTAAGAATTCACAAAAAAGTAAAAAATGCATAAAAAAGTAAGAATTGCGAGGGTAAAAGTCGGAATTACAAGAAAAGTCTGAATTGTGAAAAGAAAAGTCAGAACTGTGAGATGTAAATTCGCCATTGCGAAGGAAAAAAAGTCAGAATTGCATGAAAAGAAGTCAGAATGGCAAGATATAAACTCACAATTGTTAGAAAAATAGAGGTACAAATCACAAAAATCACAGTTTTTGTAAAAGAAAGGTTGGAGAACTTGGAAACACCTTGTTGACCTTCGAAGTGAACCTCCTCATTCCTGATTGGTGGATGAGCCGTCACATTCCCCGCCCCTTTGTACATTTTGTTTAGTAATATAGGTAACATTATCTGAGGAAAGACTTACCAGTTTACTACCAAACAATCATGCTGGTCTATATGAACCTCTGAAACATGAGCTTGACCAGCGAAAGAACGATTTGCTGAACCGCCAGTTGGTAGTCATTTAAATGTAATTGTTTTTGCTTTTTGAAGCGTGATGGTTGAGGTAGTCATGAAAGAAACCTGACCTCCACCTGTGTAATGGTGCTTTTACGCGTCTGGTGTGAGTGAAGATTCATGCCACATTGGGCAATATCTGCTTGCCAGGGTGGGCACATGAATTCTTGAAAGAGATGCTTCAGCTTCTGTGTGTGTGTGTGTGTGTGTGTGTGTGTGTGTGTGTGTGTGCAAAGACTTATGAATGATTCACACACAGTGAACTAGATGAGGCCATCTAACAAGGACACTTCATGTATTTTTTAGCCTTCAGGGTGTGTTTTATGAGGTCATTGGATCTTTGCTCTAATTGTTGTTTTTGCAGGAAAATTGACAATTTAAATGAAAAAAAAAAAAAAAACGTGTTGAGATGGTGTCAGACAACCCTCATGGCATTTGGATGTATGTGGTTTATTCTTATTTTAAATGTTTATCAAATCATCGATTTTGCTTATACACAAACATTGAAAAGTTTGGGGTCTGGAAGATTTTTTTTTTTTATGTTTTTGAAAATGCTCACCAATCATTTATTTGATCAAAATACAGTAAATATTAGTAGTAATATTAATATATATATATATATATATATATATATATATATATATATATATATATATATATATAATATTTTAAATAACTGTTTTCAATTTTAGTATATTTTTGAAGTGTAATTTGTTCCTGTGATCAAAGCTGAATTTTTATCATCATTACTCCAGTCTTCAGTGTCACACATGATCCTTCAGAAATCACTCTAATATTAAACTGCTCAAGAGACATTGTATTATTATCAATGTTGAAAACTTAAACCCTAAACTGATACGATAAGTAAAATTGTGATCACCATTTTAAGAAATCACACCATTATGGTATTGCTGTTTTGAATATGAGATATCTTCCTTAAAAATGGAAGGAAAATTATTTTTAAAAAGTGCTTTATGAAATACTTGATTCTGATTGGTCAGATCTCCTGGGTCCTGATCCCCCAGTCAAGGTTTATTTTGCGATATCAATGTATATTATCCCTTACACACTTATTTTTCATTAGATACCTTACAGCTCTATAAATGACTATCATCCTGATCTTTTTTCTTAGTAGCTTAGAAGCTTTTCCAAATGCTATATATCACCATTTTACTTTCTGTAAAATAAATAAAAAAATACATGCCATTACATGCAAAAATGCTCTTTGTGGCGTGCGTTAAATGCCTTGAGTGCTGTCGAATTGAAACGAAAGGTTCAGAATCTTGGTGTTGTTCTCCATTTAAGTGGCTGGAGGCTTTTTCCAGAGAAAGAAAGAGACACTGTGCTAATGTCTCTCTACCTTTTGATCTGAAGCCCAAATAATGAGACGCTTATGAATAATGAATCTGGATCGGTTCTGTCTGACCTTGCGGGGAGATTCAGTGGGCCGTGATTGGAGAAGTGGGAAGGGTTATCTATGTAAATTTACTTGGGATTCACTTCCATCACTGATTATAAAACCCATAATAATCACGACTGACTGGACTGGATCGAAAAGACCAGTCAATAGTCGATTGAATCAGTTCCCTAAATCACGCCAGCTGGACGACCCTTCTCGCCTTTTATCAGACGGACACGCAGAGGGAAGAAAGCGAGAGCAAAGATGGCCGCCATCACACGAGGCAACTTCAGAGGAAGAGCTTCACTTCAAATGGAATGGAAGGGTGGCTTTTTCAAGGCACTTTGCCATCAATTTTTCATCTGCATCTGGCTTTGAGGCAGACGGGGGAGGGGGAAGGCCAGCTGGGGGCAAATTGGAAAAGCTTCTACATAAACCTGGGCTCTCGAGAGCCAAAAGACCGAGAAAACAAGAGGGGAGGGAGCTGACGGAACGAAAGAAAACAAGATTATTATTTACAGAAGAAGAACAAAGAGTGGTTTATACTCCAGCCTTGTTTGGATGCTCCCGGCCTCTCCGCTTTAAGTAAACCGGGGCAGGACAGAAGCTGTGATCTCTGGGACAACAGGACGAAGGCTCCTGCTATTGATGTCCTACACGAGAGAAAGAAAGTGACTGATGCCCTCAGTGAGATGTAGTGAAGGGATAGTTCACCTCCCTCATCCTCTTCGTGATGTGACTTTCTAATTTAAATCTTCCCTGTTTATTTATTTCATTCAAATATGATACATCAAGATGATCGCCAATGACGATTGATCACGAGACAATTGCCGTCTGACACTTTTTTTGATTTCAAATTTAGTGGAATGAGTATCGATGCACCACATAAAAGGGATAGTTAACTTTGAAATAAATTTTTGATATGTTTTATCTTACCTCAAGGGCATCCAAGATGTCAGGTGTCTTTGTTTCCACAGTAGTTTCAATTTTGATATTTTTAGGTCAAACCGTTCTTTGTCTGTCAGTCATATAATGGAGGTCTATGGTCACCACCTCGAAGAGCATGCACAAAGAAGTCCAAATTAAACATGATTTAATGACTCGTAAATGTAAGTACACAAAGATGGCCTAAGACACGAAACGAGCGGTTTGTGTGAGAAAACGAACAGTATTTAAATACTGTTCGTTTTCTCTTTACCTCTTGTTAAGAGGTCTACCTCTTGTTAATGTCTTTATTGTGAGAGCGCTAAAGTAACTTGAAGTGATAAACGCAGAAAATTAATTTCTAAATCATATTAGTTTGCTTAAGCTTCGCATCAACCTTGGATGATTTAACAGTATAAAATGTATATATACTAATCTTTGTGAAGGCAAAGATTAGTTTATTTTTATGCAAATATGCAAAGATTAGGCATATTTTGATAGTGTGTTAATTGTGAGAGAAACAGCTCGAACAACACTTCAAATTATCTTGAAGTGATATATTTATACATTTTTACTTGTTTATTTATTTAGATATTTATGTACTTTTTTATGTATTTATTTATGCATTTTTACATTTTATTTCTGCCTTTACATTTATTTAAACTCATTTATTTATGTTGTCATAAATTATTTACACATTTTTATTTAATTTATTTATTTAATATGTGCTTTTGCATTTATTTATTTATCTTTTTTTTAGTTATTATTGATTTATTGATTTATTTATGCGTTTATTTATTGTTTATGCATTTTTACGTTTTATTTATTTTATTAGAAAAAAAATTATTTGTTTGTTTGTTTTATTTATTACTTTCATATTTCATTTGCTTAAGCTTTTGCATCAACCTCAGCTTTAGCTATATAAAATTCATAATCTTTGGATGCAACATGTTATGAACAGTAATGATAATCATCATTATCTCTAAGGGAACAGCACTAAAGTAACCTATATTGATTATTAAAACCAAACTAGGAAACGTTTATTTATTTACACCTTCTTCTCTTCTTAGTTATTTATCAATGCACTCTTTTGACATTTACGGACTTCTCGGAAGCAGAAATCATCATAGTTGAGAGTTAAACTTAGGAAACTACAACAAATAAAGTTTAAAAAAAAATCTATGATAGCATTTCTATGACTTTTTTCTAAAAAAAAAAAGATGTGGAACATGTTGAAACGCATCATCACAGTCTGTGAAAAGGGTTCATTAATTTCTGTACACTGTGAGGAAACATGTTGGCCTGATGCATGTTGCATGATGAGTGTTTGAAAAATGAAAACAATGTGGAGGAGTTGCCAGACAGTAGAGGCAAGATCGGGACTGAACTATGACATTTGATAAGTCTCATGCATCTCTATTTTCATGATTCATCCCTGAATTCACACTAGGGAGGACAGAATATATGACCAGAACTGATCTTGTCATATCTGAAGGATGTTGCCTTCCTTGTTCACAGTTCTCAATAATAATGTGCCATAATACTAGAATTCACATCCAAAAACAGCTTTTTAATATAACAAAAGAGTAAAAAAGCTCAGTCAATTGAACCTCAAACTCCTGCAAACAAAGGCATTGGATGTAGTTCTGAGCTGGAGTCAATAACCATGATTCATTTATGACCGATGACAATTCTGTGTCGCATTAGCTTGAACTGTGCATCAACTTTGGCTTATTTACCTATATGAAGTTCCACCATCATAATCTTTGTGGGCATTTTCTCCGTCAATTCAATCTAAAATATCATCTTTTTGATCCAATAACCTCGGTCACAGGCTATCAAAGTTTAGTTTTTCTCAACTTTCATTCGTAAGCGCATCATAACTTTGATAATCCAGATATAATGGTGCTCTATCGCATTTCACATATTATATTTGAGCTAAATCACACAGCGAGTGGTTTGAGAGTCTCCTGCCCGCCTCAGCTCCCGCAGTGGGAGTTGCTCCGACTGGCTGCACTTTTAATGAGAGATTTCCCAGTACCGTCGAATCCTCGGGGATGCTGCTTTCGCTCTGACGCTAATATGCCCTGACGGCTTCAGGCTTGTTAAAACAACCAGCATCAACGGGGAGGATCAGAGGAAGAATAAGAATTAAACTTGTTAAAAACCTGCTTTTATTGGTAGTGATTCATTATTGCTCCCTAAAGTAGCTTTTACAAGACCTGACTTCATATTGTTGTAAGCTAGTAGGTCGCTAGTAAGCTAGCAGTTGTGTAACACCAATATGGACATTCGGAAAAATATTTGTTTTCCGGTTTCACAAACTTTTGCTTTTCTTTCTGCTACTTCCAGTAATTGCTGCAGTTTTTTTGTTTCTTTGACCTCCTGAGAGACTTTTAATGACTAGTATCCAGAATCTTTCTTGTAGCGTAGCGAACTGGAGCATGAACATGGTTGTGTACATATCTAACGAGTGCTTTCACTGTTTATCTGACTTATTTTAAATATTACGCATGAGGTATATAACCACAATATCTTATTGGTGTCATTTTGTGGCACAAAGTCCCGAAATGTCACTTTAAAAGTGTCTGTTGTCGTGTCATAGCCATGGTTTAGCGGTTAGCACGTATGCTAGTTTGTTACTTGGTCGTGACTGGATTTTTCCAGCTCTTGCCCTGTTCTTTCTTGACTATCAATAAAAGAAGCTCAAAGGTTCAAATTGGATAAAAACAACTTATTTTAAATATTATGCATGAGGTATATAACCACAATGTCCTACTGATGTCATTTTGTGGCACAAAGTCCCAAAATGTTACTTTAAAAGTGTCTGTTGTCGTGTCATAGCCATGGTTTCAGCGGTTAAGCACGTATGCTAGTTTGTTATTTAGTCGTGACTTGATTTTTCCAGCTCTTGCCCTGTTCTCTCTTGACTCTCAATAAAAGAAGCTCAAAGGTTCAAATTGGATAAAAACTACTTATTTTAAATATTACGCATGAGGTATTTCACCACAATGTCATATTGATGTCATTTTTTGGCGCTGAGTCCCAAAATGTTACTTTTTAGCACTTTAAAAGTGTCTGTTGTCGTGTCATAGCCATGGTTTAGCGGTTAGCACGTATGCTAGTTTGTTATTTAGTCGTGACTGGATTTTTCCAGCTCTAATTGCCCTGTTCTCTCTTGACTATCAATGAAAGAAGCTCAAAGGTTCAAATTGGAAAAAAACTACTTATTTTACATATTGCGCATGAGATATATGTCCTATTGATGTCACTTTTGTGGCGCTGAGTCCCAAAATGTTACTTTTTAGCACTTTAAAAGTGTCTGTTGTCGTGTCATAGCCATAGTTTAGCAGTTAGCACGTATGCTAGTTTGTTATTTAGTCGTGACTGGATTTTTCCAGCTCTTGTCCTGTTCTCTCTTGACTATCAATCAAATAAGCTCAAAGGTTTAAATTGTATAAAAACTTCTTAAAAAATAACAGCATTTTATTTAAATATAAACATTTGTAAGAGTTGTTTTGCCTGAGCAAAACAGCTTTAGCCACAATGCTACAATGTTGTGAGTGTTTTCAAGGTCCTTGCTGTACGGTTGCTTCTAAATGGTTATTAATGTACAGTTGCTAGGGTCTTACTTGGTGGTTGCTAGGGTGTGGCTCAACTATTCTGAATTGTTGCTCAAATCAAAATAGGCACAACATCGAGATCTAAATATAAGTCTATGGGATTTTATCATGCAACCAGGTAAAATGGTAACTCAGATCGGTTAGAAAATAATCTCCTGTTATTTTTTTTGAGTGTTTATTGTTCATAGAATGGACATTTTTGGACCCCATTGAAAGAAAGGAAGTAAGAAAGAAAAGTCATACGGTTTGGAAATGATATGAATATGAGTGAATGAAAACTGGATTTTCATTTTGGGTGAACATTACAATCCCATTATATATGAGCAATATTAATAGCAACACATGCCAGAAAGGCCCATAAAAAGCTCTCTTTCAAAAAAAAAAAGAAAATTGAAGAGGCCTACTGTTGTTTTTCTCATTATTTCAATGCAAATCTAAAATGTGGGTTTGTGAGAGGCAGATTATTTACACGGCATAAGTGATCATTTCCAAACTGAAATGCAAAGTCCTCTGGCATATGCGTGGGTGATTCAAGTGGGATCTGCATTTCGTATAGTGGATTAGCCACAATCACTTAATGGCACCTGGATAACCTACGCTAAACCCTCTCCATTCTGCAGAAGAATATGAGACTCTTACCTACATTTTTAATGAGCAATAGACCTTTAATCAGGGCAAGAACCATATAACATTTTTGACAGGAATGGAAAGTTGTCTGTGAGGGATAGAATCCATTGCGTTCAATGGATTATAAAGTTGTTTAACAACAATCCGATTGTTCAGCTGATGAAAATGTTCCCGCAAAGAAACTCAACTTTCAGTAGACGAAACGTCCATTAAACAAAGTTGTGAGTTGAGAAATTAAACTCATTAAACCCTATATGATATATGAATGCTGATTATAAATATATTTAATTTAATACAGAAGAGTATCAGCGTAAAAGCAATTTATTATACTAAAAACTATTTGTGTTTTGCTTAATAGTTATGTTAGCTTAGCAACATGCTATTCATTAAAATCTTTTTTTTTTTTCGTTTTGGATGCTGACTTCGACTGCTTTCCCTCATTTCTTCTTCTGTCTCAGAGGTGTGCCTTGCATTAAGTCCAACTGATCAGGCAGAAATCAGGCTCATTAAATCTCCAGCTGTCTTCGCGATTGGCCGGTTTCTAATCCCAGCCACTGCAGTCTGCTCACACAGCAATGAAGTGTGTGTACGGATACAATCTGAGCGTTTCATTGAAGGTCTCTGCAGTGTTCGTCAGATTAACCACATGCACACACACATGATATCCGGTTGATAAAAAATTATGGGTTTGTCACACAGTTTACTTCTGTATTTGTCTCCTCTGGCAATCCAAGGGAGTGTATTAAAGGAGTGTGTGAGTTTCTTTAGAAAACGGTTCAAAGGTTCCAGAGGAGGATTTGTGTGATTAGCGAGCATTAGCCGCCTGAATTCATTTTTCTGTGTGTTTTGTAACAGGCGAATTAATGTTTTTTTGTGGCCATGGGCAAGCTGGAATGGGTAATGGGATACTTGCAAAACTTTCTACCTGCCAATCTCAGAGTATTATCCCAAAAGAGGATTGAGACGGCTAATTGTGTAATAGAAAAATGAAAATAGACTGAAATGTTTATTCAAGTATGATGGTCGAATGGCAGTGACATCAAATCTCTTATAAAAACATTTATGTGCAGAATGAGGATGGATGAAGCTTTCTTTAAGCATTACGCCTCTGACATCTGGAGCATTTTACCAATTCTACTACTAACTACTACTCCTACTACTACTACTATTACTACACAACCACCACCACCACCACCACTACTACTACTACTACTACTACCACCACAACTACCACCACCACTACTACTACTACTACACCACCATCATCATCATCATCATCACTACTACCACCCCTACTACTACTACTACCACCACAACTACCACCACTACTACTACTACACCACCACCATCATCACCACCAATACTACCACCACAACTACCACCACTACTACTAGAACTACTACTACACCACCACCATCATCATCATCATTACCACCACCCACCACCAATACTACTAGTACTACTACTACCACCACCACTACTACTACTACTACTACTACTAGAACTACTACTACACCACAATCAGTCATCACCACCAATACTACTACTACTACCACCACCACAACTACCACCACTACTACTAGAACTACTACTACTACACCACCATCATCATCATCACCACCACCACAACTACCACCACTACTGCTAGAACTACTACTACACCACCATCATCATCACCACTACCACCACCAATACTATTATTACCACCACCACTACTACTAGAACTACTACTACACCACCATCATCATCACCACCACCAATACTACTACTACTACCACCACTACTACTAGTACTACTACTACACACCCATCATCATCATCATCATCATCATCATCATCACCACAACCAATACTACTACTACTACTACCACCACAACTACCATCACTACTACTAGAACTACTACTACACCACCATCATCATCATCACCACCACTACTACTACCACAACTACCACCAATACTACTACTACTGTTACTACACCACCACCACTACCACCAATACTGCTACTACTGTTACTACACCACCATCACCACCACCACCACTATCACAACTACCACCAATAATACTAGTACTATTACTACATCACCACCACTACTACTGCTACTACCACCAGCACCACCTCCACTACTACTACTACTACTACAACTACTGCTACCACCACCTCCACTACTACAACCACCAACACCACTACTACTACCATTACTACTACTACTACCACTCAAAAATCAACTTGACAAGCAAGCGAGTTGCTTTGGCGTAGAGAGGGTGGGGGTGAGAGCGCATCACAGCCCAGTGCTCACGACAGTATTTGTGTGCACGTGTCGTGATTGAGCATTTCTGCACCGCAAGCTCAGAGAGTACCCCTCATACCCCTGTGTACCCCATAGATTTCATACACAAGAGTTTTGGGACTAAATAACTGCAATAGTCACTTGAGCTCCAGGACTGGGAACAGTGAGCCGCTGCTCGGCTAACGCTAGCAAACAGGCTAAAAAACACTGTGTAAAGACGTGTGGGCTTTGGTGCAGTCTGCAAATTACACCACAGGATGAATGGCCAAATTGACAGAAACAATTAGTCTGCAGAGAAGAGCCAGTCATAAACCTGTTTTGTGCTCCTTTGACAGAACAATCCTTTTGTTCCGGAATGGTCTGGAAAGTCATTTTAATTTGAAAGGCCATTGTATCAGAACAGAGGCAATATAAGGAGGGGATGGGCAACTTAAAAAATGGGAGAAATAAAGTGTAACAAAAATTATATTTATTTACATTTTATTGACATATAAACTTTATTTTGACCTTCAAGTCTTTCGAGATCAAGTTCAAGGACGAGGACAACAGGCACTCCATTCATGGTTATTTTTATTTTTGAGTTTCTTTCCATATAAAGTAAAACAAAAATGCTGAATCCATTGTTGTGCTCGACTGACCATTAGTGAATTCTAATAGACAAGTTTTTTTTGTCTCTCTGCCATGTGCTAGGAAAGTAAAAAGGAAAGAATGACAGAAAAATCTATCCGTGTGAAATTGCTTTTCCTGCTCTGGGAGGCTGCATTTTAAAAGGGCCCGTGTGTTGATGATAATTGCGGAGTGTGTGCCTGATTATTCCAGCCACATGCTTTCTGTTAACTGACAGAAAAATTACACACCAGGCTTAATGGCTCTCCTGAAGAGAAAGAGTGAGAGAGGACGGGATGATTGCTCTGGATGCAGTGTGGAATTCTGATCACTTCGTCCGAGTGAGTTGCTGAGGAATCTGAAACATCTCTGAAGTATCGCCTAGCCGCTCCTTTATGGTTTTTGGGCCAAACCTCCCCAGACAAACGAAGGAAGCTTATTGGCTCAATATGAAGTGAAGTCAGTTGTTGGTGGATGTAATATAAAGTGGAAGACCTTGTTGTGGAGTCTGGAAACAGGTTCCTGGATACCAATTGAGGAGGTTGCCTTGAAAAAAAGATTGTATTAATTGTCTTGTCAGAGGTAGACATGAAGCTAAAAGCAGGGAATGACATTGAAATCATTTTCATGCTTTAAAGGTCATGATCTATTAACATTTAAATATGCATAAAATTGCAGTTCATAGATCATCTATGAAAAATGTTTTTAATCTCTTAATTAAAATTATCTTTTTATATTGTTATCATATAGTCACAAATGTTCCTGATATTATGAAGAAAAAAGCTTTATTAAAAAGATGCAATATACCTTTATTGATTAGTATGCCATTATCTTTTATTCAATTAAAAAAAGCAGTTAAACAGTTTTATACAAAAAAATAATAATTAAGCATTTATTTTCCTGAAATCAAAATCTTATGGTCCTACCAACAAAGTCACATTGTGCAATCTACAAATTCATCTGGTGTAGCCAAAACAAAGACAGATGGTGCAACCAGCTACTTTATGGTCAACTAACTATGGTCATGTGGTGCGGACAACAAAGTAATATGGTGCAACACACAACTGTATGTCACATGGTGCGACTGTCATGTGCGGCCAACAAAGTAACATGGTACAACCAACAACTGTTTGTCACATGGTGTGGCTATGTCATTTGGTGCCGCCAACAAAGTAATGTGATGCAACCAACAACTGTATGTCACATGGTGTGACTAACTATGTCATTTGGTGCCGCCAACAAAGTAACATGGACAACTGTATGACATGGTGCAACTATGTCTTGTGGTTTGGCCAACAAAGTAATGTGATGCAATCAAATATTTCTTGTGGTACAACACACTTCAGAAACATGCAAGGGGGAGAACAAGAAAGAATGGCAAGTTTAGATAGGGCCAGTGCTGTCTGTCTAGCCGGGAGCTTCAAATAGGAGCGCTACAAAACCAAGAGTTCACTCTCAGTTCAGAGAGCACATCGAGCCAAAGCCAGATTGACACACTGTTAAAAAACTGTGCTGAAAGCAGTAACTAATGGGAAGCCACTCCTGTAGCAGCCTTATGTTCCCTTCCTTTTAATAGCTGGGAAACCTTAAAACAGCGGCATACAGTCAGACACAGAATTAGTTCAGCCCGTCACAACCGTTTAAATCTCTTTTTGGCAATTTGAGTGCAACACACTGGCCTAAATCCGGTTGTAAGTTCCCTTGTAAAATTTTGTCCGACTTTTTGAGCATCACAGCAAGAGAAGGCTGTTATCCTAATTCAATTATCCAGGATACTTGAGGAAATATTATCCTTTATGGATGCTCAAGTATGGAGGGCAGTTTATTATTATTTTTGAGATACAAACTTTTCTTTCACCATCAGTTTTGGTGGATGGTCGAACCAAAGTGCTTCGTCACTTTCGTCTTTCTGTGTCTCATTTGGAGTCTTTTCCACCACTATCACCTTGAGCTTGTTCAGGTCAGTTTACAATGCTTTTCTTAACCTGGTTCATATGTAAAGGTTGAAGATACCTATTTATCTCTGAAATCTTTCTTCACATGATCACTTTTTAACCATCTTGCTCCTTCCCATTCCCAAGCACTGAATTTGAAATCACTGGGAGAGAAAGAGGAACGGCTTGGACCAGATTTGAAGCTAGTTCTCCGTTGAGCTTGATAGCTCAATATGTTAGTGCACAAAGTGGCCAGAGCTGGTAAAATCCACCAGATCAATCTCACTTGCTTGCCGCCATGAAATTTTTATTAATTTTTGGACGGAAGGACATTTTAGAGCTTACACACATTTCCTTCATTGTGTCTTGTCCAAGCTCTTGCATAGACTGCTGCACTATTACTTGAATGGACCACTTTACAGCACAGCATGCTATAATTGTGAAAAGATCGACTTCAGATACAAACCCCGCTGTACATGAAGAGCAATTGGTGGTTGGTTAGACGTCTCTTGGTTAGACTTAGGTGTGGTACACATTAACAAAATTTCATAGACAAAAAAAGCCCATTGTCTATTGTCAACAGTGTAGTGACGTGAAGTACAGCTCACACCCAATCAGAAGTCAAGCAGCTTTTTGTTTATCTACGTCAATCTACATTAGCAACTTTAACCTGTTGAGAAACCTGAGGCGAAATATTTACGCAAAATTCCAGATCATGTGAATCCCAATTAAAATGACTGGCATTTCACCTGTGGAAAAATCCCAGGATGTCCTTTGAAAAAGTGTAGGGGTGTAAATTTGCCCCATTGGCCTCTATCCACCATCATGGCCTCCCAATCATCCCCATATATACTGATTGGCTTCATCACTCTGTCTCCACCAGTAAACTGGTGTTTGGTGGCGTACAATATGGCTGCCGTCACATCTTCCAGGTGGATTCAGCACATCGGTGGTGGTTGAGGATATTCCCTTCTTTATGTAAAGCGCTTTAAGCATAGAGAAAAGTGCTATACGTGATGAACGTGAGTTCACCTCTGGTCATCCAGCCCTACCACACACTGCAGTGAGGGGAAACAGCGGCCTGGCAAAGCATTCAAAGGATTTGAACACAGCTCATCATCCCCGCCATGGGCCCTGGTTAGGGTGCAGGATACCTGCAGTTCTGTCGGTATTGAGCGACTGGAGGCGCCTCGGGCACAATTCATCAAACGCCAGTCGCAGTGGGGCTCAGAGAGCAGCATGAATAAAGCATATTTCCTCCGTCAAACCTCCGACACAAGAGCCAAGCTCTGTTTCAGCACCAGGCATTGTCATTTAATGACATTTGAATGTTAGTAATCCATTTAAGAGGGATATTATCTTGATTAATGTTTAGATGGTGCACCAAAATATTTTTAAATTCATAAGGAGAAGCTTTTAAAATGTGCTATATTTATTCTAAAATAAAGATGACGTGGTTTGGCTTTAATTCACAGATTCCCAATTTGACATAATACAATATAATAATTAATATAATATAATTAATGTTATGGAATAGAATGTATATAACTTCTTCCATTCATGTATTCAGAGTTATAAATGTGGATTTCATACAAATTCTTGTTTTTCGTAAAACAAAAATAAATAAATAGATAAATAAATTAAAAATAATATTGAATAAAATGTCTATAGCTATTGCGTGCAGGATCTATCCCGATAACTTCAAACTGCAAATTGTTACACCTTTTAAAATGTACTTTATATTTATTCTAAAATAAAAATGACGTGTTGTGACTTTATTTCACATATTCCCTTTATGACATAATATAATCATTAAAATATTATAATTAATGTAATGTTATGTATACAATTATAACTTGTTTCATATATGTATTCAGAGTTATAACTAGGCCTATATATATATTTGGATTTCATACAATTTCTTGTTTTAATAAAACAAAAATAAAAAAATAAATAAAATCATTTTTATAATGCAATATATAATGCATAATAATTGTTATATAATATATAATAATAATGCACATTTTTACACCTTTTAAAATGTGCTATATTTATTCTAAAACAAAAATGAAGTGTTGTGACTTTAATTCACAGATTCCCTATATGACATTATTTAATATAATATAATAATTAAAATATTATAATTAACGTTATGTTTTGTTATGTGACGTATACAATTATAACAAGTTATAACTAGGCCTATATATATTTGGATTTCATACAATTTCTTGTTTTCATAATACAATACAAAAAAAAGTAATAATAAAATAAAATAAGTCTATAGCCATTGCAGCGTTGGTTGCATTAAAAGTGCAGGATCTATCCCGATTTGTAAAATGTATGTCAGCAATGCAAATGACGATCTCTAACTAACTGCATATTGTTACACCTTTCAATATTTTCGTCTTCCATCTGCTTGTTATAAATGCACCCCTTCCAGCAAGTGTGTGTTCACAGTTTGTACTCCTCTAGAGATCTGTGCAAGATACACTTTAAATTAAAAAATCTATTATTAGAATGTTAAGTCTTCACAACGGACCAAAAAGCTCATCTAAATATAATCAGAAAGAAGGTGGAATGACGTTAATTCAGTGACTGTGTTTGGATACTGACGGTGGAAACAGATCTGTGCTTTTGTCTGCGAGGCATTTTTGACATTGAAATAGAGATAGCGCTGTGTTATAAGTTACAGTATGAGAGAGAAACCAGCAGACTGGTTAAAAATAAACGAGAGAAGCCAGACAGACAGAAAGAGAAGAGAAGAGGACAGACAGTGAGGTGTTATTTCTCTTTCTCTCTGAGTTTTGCCCTTTAGCTGTCAGCGTCTAGCCAAAACCCACAGAGAGAGCGGATGTGTTCACACATGATTGGGCTGCACTTCTCTCTCAGCTCCCTCCATCCCAGACCCGACTGAAAGACATTAACTATTTATGCGGCAGGCACTGCAGTATATTTTAATTAACAGAATTGTTTTTAATAGTTATAGTTCCCTGAATATAGGGACAGTTTTTGTAGTTATGTTTTTAATTCTGTAATTTGAATCGTTATTGATTGATTGGGTGAGTTTCAGAATATGAATCAAGGTTGAGAACGCGACTCTGATAAATAAGCTGCGCTCCTCCTCCCTCGCCAGCGATGCTTTATGACGCTCATAAACATTGATCCTCTCAGTGTTGTTTTAATGGAGGACACTCGGGAGAGCACTGAGCTGTAATCACACATGCTCAATGGCCTTGTGTGTCACCTACACACACATGAATGCACACAGATGCACACACACCTGAGATAAGGAATCCATTATTGTTATGGGTGGGTGATATTTTAAGGGTTTATATACTGTTCTGCTTCTGTGAATAAGGCATTTGACAAGCAATTATTTCAAACTGAAGCGTGTAGAGTCATAGTCTCACTTTTGGTGGTGATGCCATGGTACAGTGATGGTCGTCAGGTGGAAAACCTGATGAGTTAGTTCAACTCAAACCGTTAGAGGAAACAGATTGCCTTAAATCATTTAAGTTTATTAACTCAAACAATTTAAGCATAAAAAAAATATTTGATTTGTTTCTAAGTACTCAATAAGTTATTGTTAAGATAACTTGGGTAAACAAAGTCAATAGTACTAATTAGTTACTATAACTTAAATCTATGAAGTAGCTACACTGTAAACCTTGATTAAGTTGGCAGAACTCAAATCACTTTTAATTGTATAAACTTTTTTTTAATTAAGCTTTAAAAGCGAACCTGCTGACGCAGTAAATGCTAACATATTAGAAACAGTATAAGCACTACAAGCACAGAGCACTTGTTGTATGAGTGCAATAATTTAAAGGAATACAGTAATTTGCTCTCAAATCAAGCTGAATGCACCACTTGTCACCATGATGGTAACTCCTAAAGCCAACATAAACAGAAATTCTTCTAAATTAGCATAACAAAACATTAATCACTACTAAATCTCACACTTAACATTAATCTTACACAAAAAAACATTATATTGCACTTAATTTTAGCATTTACACTTTCTTTCGAGTGCAATCAGCAAAGCATGCTGGGAAATAGATATCCCAGCCGTTTCAGTTAAACTTAAGTTCGTCTAAATTAAAATAAATAATTTCATAAAACTCAAAACAATGAAACAGTTCAGTTTACTTAAAATATATGAGTTCTGTGAACTTGAAAGAAAAAGAAAGTGCTAAATACTCATAAAAATTAATTCGTTGAATTTCAGTTCTACTCAAACCAATTCATTATTTTGACCGTTAGGGTTTACAATGATGATGCTTGATCGATATATTGGTGAATCCTGTTAAATTAGTGAAAAAATAAAAATTTTCCGTTTTGCATTGTGACGTCACTTTTTATGACGACCAAGCACATTTCCCCCAAATTACCATAATGCATCTGGATTTTGTATTATTTGTAATTCTCAATTTAAATTTCATTATTTTTACTGTACTGCAGTAAAAGTACTTTAATACCATGTTTTTTATTTAAATCAAAATCAGATGTACAGTAGCATTTATAATACAACCCCATTTCCCCAAAGAAGTTGGGACATTTTGTAAAGTGCAATAAAATTAAGAATCTGTGATTTTGTCAATTTTCTTAAACCTTTATTTATCCGGCAAAAGCACAAGGAAAATATGTTTCTAGTGTTTTCACTAGACCAAATGAATTGCATTCTGTAAAGATAAACCAAATCTTCAAACCAAAAAAGTTTAGATGGGGCAAAAATAAAAGTTGAAAGATTATATAATATCAAAGTTAAACTATTTTGTTTAGAAATAGCCCACAATAAGCAGGTGAACTGGCAATAGGTGATGGTCATAATAAAGGAGCATCTCAGTGTTTGCTTGCTCACTCTGTGCCAAGTGTCATAAGAGAATTGTCAAACTGTTGTTGTTGTTAATACCTTGCTAATACTACTAGAATTAAATTTTAATTAACACATTTTTTATTTAATATTATAATATTTTGCATTCCAGTAAATTGAATGACAATTATTGGTCATATATATTTTGGTAACATGTGGTAATTATTTGTCAATACCATTAATAATAATAATTCAAATGATATTTTTTATGTAAAAAATTATTTATTATTGTATGTTTTGACATCTGGGCAATTTCTTGACTGGTTTTGTGAGATTTGACCATATGCTGTAGTAGTACCAAATGATGATTTACATAACAGTATTTACATGACACTTCAGAAATGTAAGAATAACATAGTACATGTGCAAAAATCATCATTAGGCCTATATGAAAGAGTTCAGATGCAAAAGCCTCTAAGTGCCATTTAAAATTTTCTTCTAGAATGATCATTCTTATCAAGCTTGTATATTTAAGTTCAGTTATTTTTACTTAGATGACAATTAATAGGTAAACGTTATTGGCAATTTAAGTGAAATTACGGAACTTTAATATACAAGCTTGATAAAAATGATCATTCTAGAAGAAAATTTCAAATGGCACTTAGAGGCTTTTGCATCTGAACTCTTCATATATTTACTGTAAATATATCAGATTCTTATTATTACAACTTAAACAGTATATATATAAAACTACTCTGAGGATTAAAATGTATTTGAATGGAGGCGTGTGTTGATTTGGTCTCTTAACACAACTCCTCTGTGTTTTATTCCTAGTGTCCCAGGGCAGGATCCTCCGGGATATGTCTCTATGCCACCACGGTGAGTAAACTAAACTCACTGTCCTTCCCAGAAAACCCTGCTTCCCATTCACTGCCTTTGACGTACAACTCACCTAGTCATATCACAGCACACAATTGAATTTCAATGTCAAATACTCTGTGTAGTGTGTTATCCGTTTGTGTTCTCCCAATGACAATAATAAATGCCAGACTTATTTACATATGTAAAGTATTTTGTGCTAATTAGATCCCATTAAACTGAGATACCTGATCTCCATCTTCCTGTTTCGGGCTCTCCTCTGTTATTGCGATAGAAGATCTAACTTAATCATGCCCTCTCACAATTTCCTATTAACCCAATCTCTCCATTGATCTACTCTATGCCAGGAGGTATTGAATAGCAGATGAGCTTAAAATGCCGGTGCGTGTCGTTGCATACGTCTGGAGATGTGTGGCCGTGCTCTGTGTTCAGAATGAGCCACTATCTCAACTCTGACATTTAAAGGAATAGTTAAGCCAAAAATGAAAACTGTTTCTCTGTTTCCATGTGTTGATGCAGTCAATTGGGATCCAGTTGGTCGTTTGTTTACTGCAGCACATATAGTTGCCGATTATGACTTATGCAGGTACAGTGTTCTGAGCTATTTGCATAAGTGCTATAATTATAGTAATTGTACCTGCATTGTTGCTTTTTAGCCAACAGAGCTGGAGTCAGGGTTGCATCAAGTGCGTGCTACGGTGTCACATGCTAATGCACTTAAAACCCATGACGCTAGTTAACAGAGATAATGCTCATGCACCACATGCTAAAAATAGCACTTTAAAAGCTCCATCTGAGATTGAGTAGCGGGCTCGAGGCAGCGCAAACGACTCTGGTGGGGTTGTTTAATGAGTGTGAGTTAGCAGACCAGACTTCATAATTGTTTTTGAGGTGTATCAATATATATATATACAGGTATATATATTTTGTTTTTGAGTCAATAGTATAGAATCCAGCTATAACTGAAGATAATTGTCATCTCATCGGCCAAAACTGCATTACAAAATGGACTAATTAAAGCTTAATTCAGTTCTCCTTGAAGTAAAGTCACACATATACAGCCAGATGGACAGGCAAGTGTCAGGTAGAGTCACAGAGGCTCCAGTGAAGCAGGTTTTGGCATCTCTTAGATGACAGTGGAGTGTTTGCCCATGTGTGTAACTGTGTCATTTTCCTGCTTTTCCTGGCTGAGGAGAGGCTTCTGCTGTCACGTCCCTTGAGTCTTTGCCAGCTCACTTTTTCACACGCTCTCCCTCTGCCATCACACACACACAGAGCTCTCGGACTGGTCTAAGTGGAGATGTGTCATCTTCTTCAGTCATTCGTGGCTAAAGCGTATCCCCCGAGACCCAGGGCTGCTTTGACCGCATCGATCACACCTTTCCATCCATCCGTCCTCTTTCCTGCCAATACACATTTTTCTTCCACAGATTTTTACACTATGATTATCTCTTTTCCCCTTGCTTTTTAAAATGATCTTCTTGGATAACCATATAAACATGGTTATTTGTATTTACATGTGCATGTGTGTTTGTATGTGTCCATGTGCATGTGAGAGGTGAGCAGATACAGTAGCTCAGTCATTCTGCTTTGGTGCCATCTGTGCCCAGTCAGTGTGGTGGCATCTCTCCATGTGCAGCACTCTATAGATAGTCATATAGCAACCCCCCTGATTCATATTACATAAGTTATCCACTCACGAAATCTAGTCCTTACGTTTCTACATGTGATATAAATGGGTATTAAACACACAAACTTTAAAGAAGTCATATTTGCACAGTATTTGGATGCCAAAGCCTTTGAATCTGCATGAATCTCCATAATCAGAATGTCAGTTGACTGTGTAATTGCCACGTGTAATGGTCCTGTGGACTCGAATCGAATGCAGACGTGAGGGATCTCTGTCACTATTGACCTTTGTGTGCACTTGAGGGACCAAAGTGCCAATGACATTTTAGGGCTGAGCATCTCAGGGGAGCAGTGCTCATTTGTGGCTGCCCTTCTGGTGTTTGCAAACCAATTTGAATGCAACACTCACAAGATTTCATAAGGGTTTTTTTTTATCACTATGTTTGGTGATCTAGGTGGTTGTTAGGGTGTTGCTATGCGGTTGCTAAGGTTCTGTGTGTTTTTTATCACTATGCTTGGCGATCTAGGTGATTGTCAGGGCGTTGCTTTGATGTTGCTTAGGTTCGGTGTGGTTTTTATCACTATGTTTGGTGATCTAGGTGGTTGTTAGGGTGTTGATATGCGGTTGCTAAGGTTCTGTGTGTTTTTTTATCACTATGCTTGGCGATCGAAGGTGATTGTCAGGGCGTTGCTATGACGTTGGTTAGGTTCGGTCGGTGTGGTTTTATCACTAAGTTTGGTGATCTAGGTGGTTGTTAGGGTGTTGCTATGCGGTTGCTAAGGTTCTCTGTGTTTTTTATCACTATGCTTGGCAAACGAGGTGATTGTCATGGCGTTGCTATGATGTTGCTTAGGGTCAGTGTGGTTTTATCACTATGTTTGGTGATCTAGGTGGTTGTTAGGGTGTTGATATGCGGTTGCTAAGGTTCTGTGTGTTTTTTTATCACAATGCTTGGCGATCTAGGTGATTGTCAGGGTGTTACTGGTTGCTAAGGTTCTGTGTGTTTTTTATTACTATGTTTGGTGATCTAGGTGGTTGTTAGGGTGTTGCCATGCAGTTGCTAAGGTTCTGTGTGTTTTTTTATCACTATGCTTGGCGATCTAGGTGATTGTCAGGGTGTTGCTATGATGTTGCTTAGGTTCGGTGTTGTTTTTATCACTATGTTTGCTGATCTAGGTGGTTGTCAGGGCGTTGCTATGATGTTGCTTAGGTTCGGTGTTGTTTTTATCACTATGTTTGCTGATCTAGGTGGTTGTTAGGGTGTTGCTATGCAGTTTGGTGTGATTTGTTATCCCTATGCTTGGTGTTCTAGGTGATTGTTAGGGTGTTGCTATAATGTTATGCGGTTGCTAAGGTTCGGCATGAGTTGTCACTATGCTGAGGAATCTAGATGATTGTTAGTGTGTTGCCATGCAGTTTGTATGGCTCTGTGTGGTTTTATCACTATGCTTGGTGGTCTTGGTGGTGGTTAGGGTGTTGCTACAGTATGTGGTTGCTAAGGTTTTGTGTGTGTTTTTTTATCACTATTCTTGCTGATCTAGGTGGTTGTTAAGGTGTTGGTGTTCCGTTGCTGTGTGGTTTTAGCACTGTTGTTGTTGTTGTTGTTTTTTACCTCTGTTGTTCGTTTTGTTACCACTGTTGTTAGTTTTGTTACATGTTTTGGCATCATTGTAAAATTATATTTTGTCTTTCATTACTTTTGTCTCATAGCCTTTGACCCCACTACCCCTCATTCACTCTTGCGAGCAGCCTCAGTTCATCTTCAGGGCATACTGCCAGGAAGCATGATTTTCTGTGTGCCCTCAGGGTTTGGCCATCTGCTAACAGTGCCAACTCCACCCGTGGAGCAGCGGGCAGGTGCCATGCACACTCACACCTTCGGCCCCTGCACAACAACACTGCCCTCAGCAGGCAACAACAGCCTCGCCAACTGTTGATGACCACAGCCTCCATTCCCTTAGAGACAGGCATGAGTCTAATTTAGATGTAGGCATGGACAAGCTTTATTTTATTTGATCTCTTTATTTTATATTTTGTTTTATATTTTAATTTGGTTAATTTTATTTTTGTTTAAAAGTTTTTTAATGTTTATTTAAAAAGCAGCTCCCATTGTTTGAATGCACAGTTGATGATGACTCCTTATAGCTGTCAATAAGCTGTATTGATGCGGTCTAACACTCTTTGTTTCCTGACCTCCTCAGGGACTCGGCCCACGGTCAGCCTGGTGATTCATCTTATTGGCTCAGAGGTGAGTGATCATTAGCAGCCTCCACCAATCAGTGAATTTGAATGCCTTTTTTACAAGGAAGATTTGCAGAATGTCTGTTTATATGGTATTTTCTTAATGTACTGCAGAACAGTTAAAAAAAGGATTTGCAGCTTTGTTGCACTTACGACAACCCCAGAATAGCAAGAATTAACATACCGATGTATAAGCGCATTATGAAACTAAAGTCCTTTTTACTGACTCATATGCAATTTTCAGTCGTATTTCACTCTTAGTCATGCCTAATGGATTTGGTGTTTGATAACTAGCTGGTTTGTAAAAGCTCCAGTCCTCAAGATAACAAGATTTCCTGAAGCAGTTATTGGATTACAAAATATCTTAATATGTTTGAAAATCCATCTCTGCCTCATAGCTGGACACACACACACACTCGCATACACAGTTCATAGCCTGGAGAGGGCTCTAAAGCGGTTTTATTGCCCTTTAATAATTGCCATACAGTGTTATTATCTTAATGCAGTCGGTTTTATTGTCTGAAGGGGACAGGGAATGGTTTGCTGGCTCTCTCTGGAGCACTCATAGCTGTAGTATCCATCTCCATCTGTCTGTCATTCCCTCCCTCTTCTCATCCCTCTCCTCTGTCTGACTGATGATTTCTAACCAGCTGGAAGTGGTTACAGCTTTATGGTTTAAATTCCCAAATATGATTTGTCACATGACCATGTTTTGTAAATTTGAATCATTCTGTGCTTTACCAAGATATGCAACATGATTATTTAACCCAGCCAGATATTGGTATGACAGTTCATTTTCCACCATTAATACAGCTAGCCATCACCCAGAACACCCTAGCTACACCTTAACAACCACCCACAGTACCTCAAAAATTCCCTAGAAACCATGCTGAATACCTACGAAATCCTTTAACAGTCACCCAGAACATCCTTGCAACACCCAAGCAACCATTGATAACATCTTGGGAAACTCACTAGCAACTGCTTAGCAACCACCCAGAAATACCTTCAGTAAACCCTAGAAATCATCTAGCAATGCCATATCAGCCACCTAGCAACGACCAGACAACCATTCATAACACTGTAGGAAACGCAAACACCCAGACCATCCTGGCAACAATTTAGCTACCGCCCAAAATACCTTAGAAATGCCCAATCAACCACCCAGAATACAAAAGCAACTGGCTAGCAACCACAACAACTCCCTAATAACCAAATAAAACATTCTAGCAACACCCTAGTAACCACTCAGAGGAGTATAGCATCTACCTAGTAACCACCTAGCATTGCACTAGGAACAATGCAGAACACCCACCCAGCAGTGACCCATAACAACCACCTAGCAACGCCCAAGCCAAGAAATCCCCTAGCAACCACTCAAAACACCATATTGACTAGCAACAACATAGTACTATGTTCTAACAACCTAAAACACTACACAAACCAAATAGAACATTATAGCAACCACCAGAAGACCATAGCAACTGCCTTTCAACAATTTAGCACTGCTATAAGAAATATCTTAGAAACCACCTAGCAACACCCTGGTAATCAGACAGAACGTCCTAGAAACCATTTAGCAACACCCTAGCAACTACTTAGCAACCACTCTATATCTTAGCAACACTATAAGCAAAAGCACACTGCAACATAGCAACTGCCTGGCAACCACCTAGCAACCATGTAGAACATCTTAACAACCACCTGTGCCCTAACAACAACCTATCAATGCTCAAGCAGCAATTCATACCACCATAGGAAACAACTATCCCTAAAACATCCTAGCAGCTGCCTGTCAATCATCCAGATAGCAACACTTTAACAACCACCCAGAATGCCATAGAAATGCCCTAGCAACCACCCTGAAGATAATGTACAAAATTAGTGATCGTGAAGGAGGTGTTCACTGAATTCACTCCTAATTAACAGCACTAACTAGGGAAACACCCATCAAATTACCAGTGCTTCCTTTCTTTTTATATCATTATTGTTGTGATTTGCATAAAAATAACAAGCGCAGACAAGTGCAGTGGGTAAATCCGGACCTCTGCGCGCGCGACACTGGGTTTGGGTTTCGGGTGTTAATTGCATGTGAGCGCTGGCTCTGATATCACACAGATGATCGGATGAACAAAGAACTGTGGAGGCTTCAAGCCTTTGCTGCTGGCTGAGAGTGAAGGGGTGGGGGAGGGACGTGGCCCCCAGGAGCCAAAGACCCCCAGGATCGAGGGGCGGGGGGCACTGACTTAAGTGTTTCATTATTAATGGTGTTGGGGCAGGAAGATGAGAGAGAAAGGACACATGGGAATTTCTGAATTTTGAGACGTGTAACAGGATTTTGGACGAAAGGAGAAAAAATTGAATTTTATATTGGAACGCAGTGTGCTAGAAAATGTTGTGGTGTAAGCAAAAGTCTAGCTTTGCAGAAGAAAAATGTCTGTCTGTTCCTTTTACAGTAGCTCTAAAACATATTCTTAAATTCTTTAAATTCTTGATTTTTCAGATTTTTGCTTTAAAATAAAAGACAAAAATATAAAACATATCATATATCATAAAAAAATACAATTGTTAATCTAATTATATTACACGATGGGGTGATTCATTAATTGAATCATTAAATTTGGCTGAGAAATTACCCAAAACATAATTAAAGTCATTATTGTGAGAAAAGCAAATGAGAAAAGCACCAAATTGACATTTAAAGTACCTTTAAAATATATATTTTATTTAATTCACCATATAATTTATTACACATAATAATGCCGTTTTTTAATGATTTAAAACGCAAGTGTCAAGCACAAAGCACAAGTAACTTTGTGGGCGGATCTTGGCGCTGTTGCTATTTAACCATCGGGATAAATGCCTCTTGCCATTTAAACGATACCCAATTGGAACTAAAGGGCTTAAAGTGTGCCAAGAAAACATCCCCCACACCATTACACCACCACCACCAGCCTGCACAGTGGTAACAAGGCATGATGGATCCATGTTCTCATTCTGTTTACGCCTAATTCTGACTCTACCATCTGAATGTCTCAACAGAAATCGAGACTCATCAGACCAGACAACATTTTTCCAGTCTTCAACTGTCCAATTTTGGTGAGCTCTTGCAAATTGTAGCCTCTTTTTCCTATTTGTAGTGGAGATGAGTGGTACCCGGTGGGGTCTTCTGCTGTTGTAGCCCATCCGCCTCAATGTTGTGCGTGTTGTGGCTTCACAAATGCTTTTCTGCATACCTCGGTTGTAACGAGTGGTTATTTCAGTCAAAGTTGCTCTTTTATCAGCTCGAACCAGTCTGGCCATTCTCCTCTGACCTCTAGCATCAACAAAGCATTTTCGCCCACAGGACTGCCGCATACTGGATGTTTTTCCCTTTTCACAGCATTCTTTGTAAACCCTAGAAATGGTTGTGTGTGAAAATCCCAGTAACTGAGCAGATTGTGAAATACTCAGACCGGCCCGTCTAGCACCAACAACCATGCCACAGCTCAAAATTGCTAAAATCACCTTTCTTTCCCATTCTGACATTCAGTTTGGAGTTCAGGAGATTGAACAGGTGTTCCTAAAAATCCTTTAGGTGAGTGTATTTTAGGCTACGCGCGCACACGCACACAGCAATTTTCTGCAAAAGAAAAGAAAACGAGGTGATGTAACTCTCTGTGTAAATGCCATTTGTTATGTTTTTTGACCTTTTGCCACCATTTTCTTCTCTAATGTTTATGTATTTATGAATTTTCCCTGGGCTTCTGAATTGGAGCATTTGAAATGGTGATGAAAATCGAGCACCTGCTCACAGTGAATCGACATACTCGTGGCCCGACTCACAGAGCGCCGGGAATTATGGGGGATGGGAGATCCATTATTCAGAAGTGTGGGCCTGAAAACTCAAAAATGATTTTTCAAAAAAGCTTTTCTCCAGTTGGTCGCTGAAATAAAGAGGCTTGTTGCGCTGTAATAACATTTTCCCTCTCTCACATCCAGTGTGGAACAGACCGCTGCGCTTCAGTCGCTATGTAATTATCTCTCTGGCAACTGTCGTCGCTGTGATTGTCGCGAGGACCAGGAGACCACGGGAGGGCAGGTGTGCGTGTGCGCACACGCTTTGCAAATTATTTCAAGCTCTGCAGACCTCTCACAAATCAAAACCAGCATTTCATTAAAACAAAATTCTCGCTGATGGATTCATGGTTTGAGATATTCAGTTATGGTACCGCGCGTCCTCAATCGAGACCAATAATCATACATCACCCTGCTGAGGACCATCCAGATGTTTTAAATGCACATCTGTACTTAATCAGCCATGCCTCGTGCACTTTTATAACCATCATTGGTCCTCAAGCAACACTGGTTATAAAAAAGTAGTCTCATCTTGCTTTACCGCTTCATATTATACATATCACCAAGAAAATAAATCAATATTTTAGCTCTAACGTGATGCAGCACTAGATGTTCAATCTTTATTTTAACTCCTGCGATTGTTGAACAGATGCTCCCAAGACTTCTTAAATTCAGCTTTCGTTTCCAAACCGATCCAGACAGCCGACAAATGCAGAAACACAGACATCTGCTGTGTGTGAAAGAGCCAGCAGGGCGAGCCTTGAATGCAAATGTAGTCAGTCAAGTCTGTGTCCGTAACCCATGGTCCTGTGAATACACTCTACACGCCATATACACTCATTTCAGTCTGAAATAGAGGTACAGTGGGACAGGAATGGAAGCGGGATCTGAGGGGTTTGAAGATAGGGATAGGGTGCAGGGATAGTGATAGGGATTCAGCAGCTGACACAGATGTCCGGCCACGGAAAGGTGTTTGCTGTGCGATAATGTGTAAAATCTCAGATGTTCTTCTGTGTGGTCCTGCTTTACAGACAAACCACCTCCAGACTCTTTTACAACAATCCTTCATATATTTTTCCCCAGTTTTTTTTTATAAGCTCAACTGTGTATTTGTGAAGTATAAAAAAATAAAAAAACAAATCTACAAATGTAAACATCAAGTACTAAGCCAACATAATGAAACTGAAAATATAAAGGCTGTTTAATTTGGTAGGTTTTGAAATAAAATAAAAATAAACAGACCATAAGTTTTGTGTGTTTTAAGTGTTTTAAGTTTACGTTAACACTGGCGCAATGTGATAAATTACCAGACAAAAGTGGTTTGTTTGTTTGTTTGGGCTGCAAGCTAATGGAATGACACGGTTAAATAACAGCCAATCAGAAGAGGTTTGGGATTTTGAACCAAAAAGAATTCAGAAAAGAATTCCAGCACCCCCCCCCCACACACACACACACACACAAAAAAAAATGCTGTTCATGAAAAGTGATTAGTACAAAAATGCAAATATACGGGTTAAGACACAATTTTACATTTACTCTAGCAGACACTTTTTCCAGTATTGTTTTAGTATTATTTATGTACTAGTATTTTTGATATTCTGGATTAGCTTTTATTTTTTATATTTTTTATTTTTCATTTAATTAAGTTTCTAATGCGCTTTTGTTAATGTTATTTCTTTTTTTAAATGTATATTTAGCTTTTTTGTCAATTTAGTACTTAAAGTACTTAAAATGAGTTCCCATACAACTAACTGAAAAAAAATAAGTTTAAGTTTACATCTATATTTATTTATTTATATATTTTGGTTTCAGCTTTATTTCAATAATCACATTATAACTATTTTAACAATTTGAAGTAGTTTAGTTTACAATAACAGCACTACCCTTATCCAAAGCAACTTAAAAGCAACCTTTACTCAAAATAAAAAGCTTTTATCTTTGGTTGTTTTTAAATACAATTTATACACGATCATTTTGTGGCTTTGAATGTGTTTGAAACATTACGTTTACATTTATGGCATTTAACAGACAAACCAGAGGAATTCACAAATAAATACTTGCTCAAAGTAAAAATGTATTTTCTTAGTTTGTTTATAAATTAAAGGTGTTTGACTTACATTTACAATTTAAGGCACTTAGCAGGTGCAAAGCAACTTACCAAAAGTGCTTAAGCTTTACTTAAAGGGTGTGACTTTACTTAAAGGGTCTCAAATCATCATATGTGAGAAGTTTTGAACGCATTTAGTATAATGCAGCTCCTATGTGCTTTAGAAACTATTTCTGTTGAGCATGCACAAAAATGTCATGGCCAATCCCTCGGTGTCTTTGTAAATGTCTTATTGTGTATGCACACACTGTACGCTTATGTTTGCATCCTGTGCATGGATATGTATGTGCGAGCGTATACTCTTCCCTCTGCGTACAGGCATATGTTCAATGCACACCCACTTGCTCAACTAATGAGGCGGACCCGGTCAGGGCTCGGAGGGGTTGGATCTTGTCTTTTGTTAGATTTTAGCCCCACCCATCCCCCTTTCTGCACTCATTGTCCCAGGGGAGGCCTTTCGAACTGGCTAATTGAATGAAGTACACATGGTGCCTCCTCCCCACACCCTTCGAGAGCAGTCCAGCCCGGCTTTGATGCTTTTGTTGGGTCTCAGCACCACGGACAGCTCCCAGAAACACTGCAACTGGTTGCCTGCCTTCACTGAAGAGAGGCATTCTGGTCATTATATTGGTATGCTGGCGATGCCGAGCGCCAGTGTGTGTATGTTGGATTTATATCAGACAATATGTGTGTGAGTGTGTGTGGGAGGATGGAAATTAAGTATAAAGCGAGAATCTGCATAACTACATGTCACTGCCGCCCACGCTCGGTGTTGTAGGGATATCTGAGTGCCTGACCAACCAGACTGTGATAAATGATTTTACGCCGTGGTCGTTTGTTTTTGACAGAACTGGTGCCGAAGGTCAATTGTGTGTGTTTGGGGAGAAGCGCTCAGGTGGAGGAGGATGGATGTATTAGGAATGATCAAATCTTAAGTAAAGGGAGACTGTGTGTGTGACTATGCATAGCTTAGCGTAGTCTGTCTCGCCTCGCTCATTACCCCAGCGATCCTTGGGTTGTGTTCCTGGCCATGGGCGGAGATGGGCACGTCGGACCTTTAAATTGCAGGGAGAGACATAGAATGAATGGTTGAATGGTTGTGATTAGATTTGCAAGGCTTAATGAAAGAGGACACTGCAGTGCAAACATTAGCACAACTTGTATCCTCGCTAACAGATATTTAATTGTTTTATACTCCATTATTGCTTTTATTTAAAAAAATAATTCTGTTTTGGCCACCTTTGCACTATATTGTCTCTTCTTTGTGCACAAATGTGCAATGGGGTTGTGTGCAAAAATATTGTTTTATTTTTTCTAAAATTTCAATTGTATGACAGTTTTAGGTTTAGCTGTCTTATAAGAATTAAACTGATAAGCAATTTAACAAACACAACTAAACACAAAAAGCAAAGCAGAGCAAAACACATGAATCAAACAAAAAGCAAAGCAAACACACAAATATAAACAAAGTAAAAAGCAAAACAAGGCAAAAAAACAACAACAAGACAAAGTAAAACAAAATACCAAATGAAGCAAAGCAAAACAAACAAATAACAAACAAATAACAGCAAAACACAACCAAACAAAAATCACAGAAAAACAACAAAACAAGACAAAAGCAAACAGAAGTAAAGTGGGACACTGATAAAATTGGGACCCTGGTTATTGGTAAAAAATATTGTTTTATTTTTTCTAAAAGTAATTTCAATTGTATGACTTTACAGTTTTAGGTTTAGCTGTCTAATGAGAATTAAACTGATATGAAGAAAAAAGCAATTTAATAAACACAACTAAACAAACACAAAAAGCAAAGCAGAGCAAAACAACAACAAAAAAAAAGCAAAGCAAACACACAAATATAAACAAAGTAAAAAGCAAAACAAGGCAAAACAACAACAACAAGGCAAAGTACAACAAAATAACAAATGAAGCAAAGCAAAACAGCAAAATTTCAAAGCAAAACAAACAAAGAACAAACAAAGAACAGCAAAACACAACCAAACAAAAATCACAGAAAAACTACAAAACAAAGCAAAAACAAAACAGATAAAGTAAAGTGGGACACTGATAAAATTGGGACCCTGGTTATTGGTAAAATATGATGCCAAATAGGCTAGCCTGTTACACAAAACAATTTGTAAAGTTGGTATTAATGTCTTTTGTTCCTAATTGTGACGTATATCCAAGAAAAAAGGGGGGAAAATTAAGGGCGGGACTTCAAAGAAAAACAAGCCAAAAAAAACCCAAAACCAGCAAAATTTCAAAGCAAAACAAACAAATAACAAACAAAGAACAGCAAAACACAACCAAACAAAAAGCAAAAGCAAACAGAAGTAAAGTGGGACACTGATAAAATTGGGACCCTATTGGTAAAATATGATGCCAAATAGCCTAGCCCGTTACACAAACCCATTTAAAGTCGGTATTAATGTATTTTGTTCCCAATTGTGACGTATATCCAAGTGAAAAAAAATGAAGGGTGGGACTTGATTTTGTTTATTTTCATTAGTATGAAAATTACCGATGTCACGTTAATAAAAAATAATAATAACGATGTGCACGGATCAAAGATAATTTCTAATAAATACTGCAATATTCAAAAAAAAAGAATTGTTGATTTTATGGTGAGTTTACATCACTAAAAGATGTCCATTACACATTATACAAAGTTTAACATTACCTGCAATCACCCAAACAACCTGAATTAGGAATTCACACTCCATGTTTATTTAGTTCCTTCTTTCTATGCCGTGGATCTCAGCGCCAGCAGACCTGTGTCAGATCAGACTAAGAAGTCCAAATGTAATGTAATGTAATTGTGCGGAACATCTGGATTAGTCCTGCTGATGTGTATCCGCTGGTAATGACATTAGTTGGAGTCTGGTGAGCCATTTCCAGCACACAACGGCTCTCAAATAGTCTTAGAGAGCGTGGATTGCCGGCTGATGGAGACCATCCATTGGTCTTTTTTTTCGGCTGGACCGGGCAGCATCTCCTCTCACAGGAAACAATTCTTCCCCAAGCCCTCATGTGTCAATTAAAACAACATGACCCAAGCCTCTAAAAGGCTTTTATTTCAAGGTTATCCTGGGTCGACCTCTCTGAGAGCTTGTTTTCTCTCTCTCACCCTCTTGCTTTGAATCAGTCATGCGAGTAATAACATGGATTAGAATTCCTCTGACATGCATTTGTGTTGCAATGAAGGTGCGTTTACAGCTCTTGATTGCTTAAAAGGTCATGAAACATTATGGAAAATACTAGAACATGCCTTTGAAGATGTAACAGGCAACACTGGAATTTTTGTAGACAAATATAGTATTTATTAATACTTCAATACATTTCAGTTTAAGTTTTAGTAATCTTGTGTGCTTTTGTCGTGAAATATTTCAATTTGGCTTTAATTTATATTTATTTCAGTTTGAGTAATTTTAGTACATAACACTTATTTTAAGTTAGCTGCCAAGGCAAGAGTTAATTCCATTTCTATTTTATTTTAGCCTTATTAAATTAATGGAAACTATTTTTTAATACATTTAGCTTTAGTCAACAATAACAATAACTGGTTGGAAGACATTTTGGCATTTGTTGTTTTTTAAATTTTAAGAGGAAAATTTAATTTGGGGGGTTACTTTTGTCTTTAGAGTCTGAAATCATACACTTAGAAGAAATGGTTCTATTTAGAACCAGAAATGGTTCCATCCCCCGCTTCATATATGGAACTCCAAAATGGTTCTGAACCATTTTTTTTTTTTGGTAAAAGGTTCTATTGGCCAAGTACGGAACCCCAGGGTATATATAGAACCCAGAGGAACCCTTTTTTTAAGAGTGTATAGAACCTTTTACTGGGTTCCAAATACGTAGTGCTGATAGAACCTTTTAAGATTCTATATAGAACCTTTTCTTCTAAGAATGTAACTTACATTTTATTTTAAAAAATGTTCAAAATTTGTAAACCTGTTAGGTATAAATAGACTAAAACCTTTTGAAATACAGACTTTCATGATGCTTTAAAGGAGTCAAACTGGGTTTGTATTCTAACACATTTAAAAACTAGAGTTCAAACCAAATTGAAGCATGATTGTGTTTAAGTCTACGTATTCTTGCTGATCCCAGACTCCATTCTAACCGAGATTGACTGCTGTATCCTGCCCTGTCTGGATCCTCAGTGTCCGACTGAGACATTTATCTTCCCGATGATGAGCGTTCACCCAAAACCAGAGCAGGAAGAGCCTCTAGTCTAGATGATCACTCCATTCTGCTTCCAGCGGTGAGTCACTTCCTGTTTTTGCTTCCTGTGACTCTTTTCTTGTGAAATTTCAAGTTGCATGGTACATTCACCTTTACCCACATATAAACTCACGTAAAGCAAAATATACAGCAATTGTTTATCCTGAAAAGCTGAATCTTTTATCCAAACCCTCAATCACATCTGCAGTGTCTTTCTTTCGCTTGGCAAGATTAATATGAAAAAATGTTTAAACATTCAGTTTCTGTAAGGCGTATGGATTATTTTTTTGTGCATGAGCTGTCAAAACCCGCCAGATTGAAGCTGATCAATATTCAAACTGAGTACAAATTTCTAATTCATCAAGTCTGCTTATATAGTATTGATTTTTTTGTTCTTCCTCTGGATGCCTCGAAAAGAATCGTATTTAAGCCTTTGCCAGCAGACTAAAACAATGACGGACTTTCATGAGAATCAAGACAAACCTTTTAGATTTCTTTTCGAATAGAACAACGGGATGTTAGGCCATTTACTGTAAATTTATTTTGGGACCCGTATTCCCATAATCTCTGTAAAACATATATGATTTAAAACAACCCCATGTAGTTTGTAATGAACTGGACTGTGAAAGACCACATTGTAAGCAAAATACTTTATTTCAACATCTGATAGCTAGTCAACTAGCAAAGATAACTTGTTGTAAAGAACTTGTTGTTCAATATGTCTCCATCTCTGATAATATGTATTTTTACATAATAAAGCCAAAGTATGACATTTTTTCATTCAGCCATGACTAAAGTAAATAGACAGTCAGACAGATGATGGATGGGAGATAGGTCGGTGGATGGGTGGGTGGATGGATGAATGGGTGGGTGGATGGTGGGTTTGGATGGCTGGATGGATGGATGGCTGGATGGATGGGTGAATGGTGGGTTTGGATGGATGGATGGATGGATGGATGGTTGGGTGGATGGATGGGTGGGTTTGGATGGATGGATGGGTGGGTGGGTTTGGATGGATGGAATGGATAAATGGGTGGGTGGATGGTTGGGTTTGGATGGATGGATAAATGGATGGATGGGTGGGTGGGTTTGGATGGATGGAATGGATGGGTGGATGGTTGGGTTTGGATGGATGGATAAATGGATGAATGGGTGGGTGGGTTTGGATGGACTTGATGGATGGGTGGGTTTGAATGGATGGGTGGATGGATGGATGGGTGGGTTTGGGTGGGTTTGGATGGATGGATGGGCGGTTGGATGGATGGGTGGTTGGATGGTTGGGTATGGATGGATGGGATGATGGAATGGATGGATGGGTGGGTGGATGGATGGTGGGTTTGGGTGGGTGGGTTTGGATGGGTGGATAGTTGGGTGAATTATTGGGTGGATGGTTGGGTGGATGATTGGGTGGATGGTTGGGTGGATGATTGGGTGGATGGTTGGTTGGTTGGGTGGATGGATGGATGGATGGGTGGGTGGATGATTGGGTGGATGGTTGGGTGGATGGTTGGGTGGATGGATGGATGAATGGTTGGGTGGATGGATGGATGGGTGGATGGATGGGTGGATGGTTGGGTGGATGGATGGTTGGGTGGATGGATGGATGGATGGTTGGTTGGTTTTGAATGGATGGATGGATGGATGGTTGGGTGGATGATTGGGTGGAAGGTTGGGTGGATGGATGGTTGGGTGGATGGATGGTTGGTTGGTTTTGAATGGATGGATGGATGGTTGGGTGGATGGATGGGAGTGTGGATGGATGGGTGAATGGATGGATGGATGGATGAATGGAAGGGTGTATGGTTGGATGGGTGGATGATGGGTGGATGGATGGATGATGGGTGGATGGATGGATGGATGGATAAACAGACAAACAGATAGATGGATGGATGGATAGACGGACGGACAGACATTAAATGGCAAATTAAAATAATACATAATTTGCTAAATAAATCAATAGAACACTTTGTAAAAAAAGAAAAAAAAGAAAAATAGGCCAGTTTTACATATCCGTGGTTTACACCAGTCTCTCCAGCAGTTCAGTGTTAGTCATGTTAGTCTTATGTTCACAACTCCACCTTGCAGTTTGAAAACACTGTTTTATATTGGCTGGTTTTATTCCCATCAGGAGTTGCTCCAGGTTCACTTATAAAATAATGTATGCAGTCTTGCTCCACTAGCACAGGATAGTACTGTAATTTCCTCACACACACACACACACACACACACACACACACACACACACACACACACACACACACACACACACACACAGACGTGCCGCAGGCTCTCTGGTGTGTGTTTTGTGAGCGTGGCGGTAGACACAGACAGTCTGAATGCAGGCACCTGAGCTGTTGGGCAGAATAACAGGATGCTCTGTGAGTTTGAGCATCTCCTTCATACGGGACGGTGGTCCACAGGGAACAGCCTTCCAGTTTTAGGGCCTCGAGCGGGTCACGGTGCGGAGTGGACCCACAGTGACACCTAGTGGAGGGCCGGATCTGCATGCGTGTGCTTGGTGTAATGCTGTGTTAGTATCACATTTAGTTTTTATCATTAGTGCATAATTGTTTTGATTTGCTTTGTTTTGAGTTTTTGTTTTTTGTGCCTTTTTTTATTCAACTTGGTTGGCCTAAAAAGGACTTAAACAATTCAGAACTAGAGGGGAGGAAAAGCTTTGGTAAATGTGAGCCAAATTCAAGCTTGCAGTGCTTTCTCCTGGAAAACTGTTGCTATAGGGGATTTGTGGATGGTTGCTAGGGTACTTGCCAGGGTGTTGCTATAAGTTTGCTGGGGTGTTCTGGGTGGCGACCATTACATTGCTACGGTATTTTGAATAGTTGGACATTTCCATTTGGTTTATAGGGTGTTCAGGTGTGGTTACCGTAGCATTGCTAGATGGTTGGGACAGTTTTGGACAGTTGCCAGGCCATTTCTATTTGGTTGCTAGGTGGTTGTTTACTGGCCCAAGTCAAAACTGCTTACATTATGATTTTTAGGGTTAGGGTAAAAAAATTTGAATGGTTGTCATGGTGTTCTAGACGGTTACTAGGGTGTTCTGAGTGGTTGTGAGGGTTTTGCCAGTTTGTTGCTAGGGTGTTCTGGGTGGTTGCTAGGTGGTTGTTTTAATGCCCAATTCAAAAGTGTTTACACTACGCCCACACAGCTTTTTTCACAAATTTTATCATCCATATCAAGTCAAAAGTCTACGGTCTAGTCGTTAATCACTTAGAAAGGCACGCTTCTCCGCAAGATTTAAGGTGTTATCCATGTCCTAGTTTTCCCAGTTATACTCTAAATGATCATATGGGATATATATATTGAATCCAGTATGCAACGTATTCCAATCCGGTTCTCTACATCGTTCCACATTATTATCTTTCTGGTGAAATAAATAGACAAAAAGCCCAGATAATGTACGATTTTCTGTCTATATGTGCAAAGAAGCAAACATCACAAATGTCTTTTAGTTCTTATATTGAATCCGGCGTTTTTTCACACTTGAGCTCCACCGAACACACACACTCTCCTTCCACCTGCCGTCAACTCTCACTCCTCTCTCTCCAGCTATAGGCGCCATCTCTCACTCTGACCCCACTTTCATATAGAGTTTTTTCCTTTGACTGGCTTCACTGCACTGTCAAGGTCATGAATAACACCGTTCTCTATCCGCCAGCCCTGGATTCCAACAGCTTATTCAAACCTGTAGACCTCCACAGCGGGCATACACACCGCTCAGCTGGCCTTGACAGACAAAGGCAGAGCCAGGCTGTCGGGATTGGAATGGCTGTATCTGTTTATGTAGGCGGCGTGTGGGTGGATACTTCAGATAGGCAATCACGGCAGGGACGTTCTGCAAATTCAGCCGCTCAAGGCCGTTTTCCCCGACAACAGGTGCTTTCAAGCATTCAAGGCTGCCTTTTTGTTAATTCTTAGCATTTGAATAGCATACTAATGTAAAGTCAACTCCATCCATGTCTCTCTTCGTGTAACTACATCTGCGTCCCTCACAAGGTCACGTATTTTTTGGCTCGTCATGCCTGTTTTGGAACTGCACACACAATGTAAATTGTGACGGTCTCAATTTCCGCAGAGCGAGACAGCTTCATTAGCACCTGCGCTATCAGCGGTTACTTACTGCGGTCCCTGAGCTCCACGGACTCAACGACGCTCCTGCCGAGCTCTGATAAGAGACTCCAGTGGCTCGCTGAGGAGAAGAGAGGGATGGAAAAGGCGGGAGGCTTTTGTGTAAACAGGTTCTGCCAGGACGCTTTGAACACTGGAGATGAACTGTATCTGTTTACTGCAGCTCGTGCACGAGAGAGGAATGCAGACAGGGAAAGGAAGAAGTCGAAGAAAGAATAGTGAAAAAGAAGTTTGGGCCGTCATTGAACCAGTGCAATTCCTTAATAGAAATTGTGTGCAAATATTGCATATATTTTTTCTGCAAATTGTTCAGCGACATTTTTTTCATTAGATATTTTATGTAATTCTTTCATATCAGCCAGTTGCTTAAAGGAGTAGTTCACTTTAAAAAAAATCTTTTGCTAATAATTTACTCATCTAAGATATCCATGTCTTTCTTTCTTTAGTCGAAAAGAACTTTCAATGGGTGACCAAACCAAAAGACAGTTTCAGTGCAAACTGCAAACTGTTCAAAGGGCTTTAAACGATTCCAGATGATGAATAATTGTCTTATCTAGTGAAACGATCACTCATTTTTTAAAAAGTATACGTTTTATAAGCTCAAATGCTCGCCTTGCTCTGTTCTGTGATGAGCGTTCTGTGACTCTCCTGTTCGAACTCGTTCATCAAAATGAACGAATCTTTTTTCGAGTCATTACTCGAAGGGTCCTAGATAAGACCCTTATTCATAGTCTGATATCGTTTAAAGCCCTTTGAAGCTGCACTGAAACTCTCATTTGGACCTTGAACCGTTTGGTTCCCATTGAAGTCCATTATATAGAGAAAAATCCTGGAATGTTTTCATCAAAAACCTTAATTTCTTTTCGACTGAAGAAAGAAAGACATGGACATCTTGGATGACATGGGGGTGAGTGAATTATTAGCAAAAGTTTTTTATTTTAAAAGTTAACTACTCCTTTAATTGGATATTTCACATAAAAAATATAAATTCTGCCATCATTTATTTTGTTTACACTAGCATTTAAAAGTTACATTTTTTTAAAGAATTTAATACTTTGATTCAACAAGGGCGCATTAAGTTAATCGTAAGAGACAGTTAAGACATTTTTAATGTTACAAAAGATTGAAATAAAACACGAACTTCAAACTTTCTATTACACAAAGAATCTAAAATATTGATAATACTAAAAAAATGTTTCTTGAGCAGCAAATTAGTGTATTTGAATGATTTCTGAAGGATCATGTGACACTGAAGACTAGAGCAATGATGCTGAAAATTCAGAGGCTAAAATGGAGAACAGTTATTTTAAATTGTAAAAATTTGTAAAACAAATTAAATTGTAAAAAAAATACAGTATTTTTGTTCAAATAAATGTTGCTTTTGTGAGCATAAGAGCCTATTTTTGCAAAATATCTTCTTTTGTGAGGGAAAAAATGTCAGAAATATGTCAGAATTGTGATTTTTGGTGAAACTATCCCTATGAATTCTTCTGTGAATACTCCATTCCTCCATTCTTCGACACTGTTTTCTCTATATGAGCTCAATGCTTACTAATGGCCCTGTCTATCTCCCCATCTTAAGAGACCTTACACTGAGCTGTCATTATATAAATCAGGGGGTAGAACACGGTCTGAATAACAGTGGGGTCAGAGGTCATCTGCTTCCCTCCCACAGTGATCCTTTTTTAATCTGCATTTTGTTCCATTCCTTTATGCTTGGGGTTTGATTTGTCACTCTCAACGTCAAAAATTCAATTTCCGTCCATGTACTCCATGTCTGCAGCCTCAGATAGAGTTGCTGGCAGCATTTAGATTGCAATCTCCCACTCAATTGAATATATACATCCTTCTCTGTATAGTTTAAAAGTGAATCTGTATGTAAATGGCTGAGGAAGCACTACGGCACAATGCAGCATTGATTCGGACATGTTGGACCACATGGTATAGAGTCAGTAAAAGGACAAAGCAATCAGAGTAATGAACTGCTGCACAGTGATTTATTTTAAGCCAATTCTGTTAAGTGTGAATGTGCTGAAGGTTAGACTAACCTCATATGACCACTAAAGAGGCGGCCAGACTTGATTCATTTCGGACTATGAAAACTGATATTAAACTTTATGTACGATATTACAATTAATTAAGGAAAATCTCAAAAGCATAACCAATAATAACTATAGTACTAGTACAACTGTACAGTTGTAAGTGTGATGTAGATGACTGAATTAATCTTGTTTTTGAACAAACTGGTTGAGTGAATGACTCACTAATTAAAAGAGTCACTTGTTTCATTCAATGTATTTGTTTATCGAGTGAATGATTCAGCGACTCTCTCAAATAAAGTCACTTAATTATTCATTTTAATCAGTAAATCAGTTGAATTAATGATTTAATGACTCATCCATAAAGACAGCCACTTGTTTTGTTTCTGAATGAATCAGTGTTTTGAATGAATCGGTTGAGTTAATGATTAGTGACTCACTCATAAAGACGCTCGTTTTGCTCCTGAATGAATCAGTGTTTTGAATGAATCGGTTGAGCTAATGATTAGTGACTCACTCATAAAGACGCTTGTTTTGCTCCTGAATGAATCAGTGTTTTGAATGAATCGGTTGAGTTAATGATCAGTGACTCACTCATAAAGACGCTTGTTTTGCTCCTGAATGAATCTGTTTTGAATGAATCGGTTGAGCTAATGATCAGTGACTCACTCATAAAGACGCGTGTTTTGCTCCTGAATGAATCAGTGTTTTGAATGAATCGGTTGAGTTAATGATCAGTGAATCACTCATAAAGACGCTTGTTTTGCTCCTGAATGAATCAGTATTCTGAATGACTCGGATGAGTTAATGATCAGTGAATCACTCATAAAGACGCTTGTTTTGCTCCTGAATGAATTGGTGCTTTGAATGAATCGGTTGAGTTAATGATCAGTGACTCACTCATAAAGACGCTTGTTTTGCTATTGAATGAATCAGTGTTTTGAATGACTCGGATGAGTTAATGATCAGTGACTCACTCATAAAGACGCTTGTTTTGCTCCTGAATCAATCAGTGTTTTGAATGACTTGGATGAGTTAATGATCAGTGACTCACTCATAAAGACGCTTGTTTTGCTCCTGAATCAATCAGTGTTTTGAATGACTCGGATGAGTTAATGATCAGTGACTCACTCATAAAGACGCTTGTTTTGCTTCTGAATCAATCAGTGTTTTGAATGACTCGGATGAGTTAATGATCAGTGACTCACTCATAAAGACGCTTGTTTTGCTCCTGAAAGAATCAGTGTTTTGAATGAATCGGTTGAGTTAATGATTCAGTGACTCGCTCATAAAGATAATCAATTGTTTTGTTCTTTGAACGAATCATTGTTTAAGAATCAATCATTTGAGTAAACGATTCAATGTCTCACTCATAAAGACATTTGCTTGTTTTTTCCCAAATAAACTGTTTCTGAACTAATCAAGACAAACCAACTGTTGTATCATAAATAATAATGAATTAAAAAATTATATGCAAATGTTATTCACATTAATATGAATGGAAATGAAATCTCGCAAACAAATTGAACTAATATATTAATTAATTCAAGCATAGTACACTGAGATTATGTAATCTGATTTGATGTCGGCCTCACTTATCTTCAAACAAAATTGATATCGAATGATGGGATATCTTCTGCGTTAATGGAGGTGCCCACTAATGCATTTTCTAATAAAGACATGTATCATGCAGCCACAGGCTTGGAGAAAGCACTGATCTGAATCCGATAACCGGCCGCAGACCTGCCAAAGTATCAAACATGAATCACATCATGCTTTTTAGTCTTCCCATCAATCTCCCAGACTGCCCGGCACATCCTTCCCGACTTCCTCCAGGTGTCCGTCTTTCTGTTTGTTATCTAGATATCTCATCTCAAATAGCCGAGTGTTCTGCAAAAAATCGGTGAATATTTAGAGGTGGAAAAGTGGTTAGAGGTGGAAAATCTAGATGGTGTACAATTAATGGAAATAGCTTCAAATAAAAGTTTGCTTCAAAAAGCGCATTTCAAAGCTGTTCTTTGGTCGAAACCTTCTGCCTTTTGGGCATAAAAACCGTTGTTTTTTATCAGCAGTCAGCCGTGTGTAAATGTCAGATTTGGTGTACGCCATTATAGGTGCTGCATGTTTTGCTCCGTTTAAAGGTCAATGGAGCCTTGTGGGAAACACAGACTGCAACAGATGCTTTTAAACATGGTGAAGTGCCACTTGTTGGGGATTTAAGAGATTTGCATTGGATTCTGGGTAGTCAGTGCACTGAATCTGTACAGATGCGTGTCTACAGTCCCATCCCTGTGGATATTTCGATTAAATATATGTTCTGGAAGTGTTCGGGAACTCTTCTCTGATTATGTCAAGGTATTTTCCCTCACTAAATTTCACATTTGGTTTTCCTGTTGTAACCCAGTTTCAGTCAGAAATGCTGAAGGGGAGCTGATGTGTCCTTCAACAAAAGCTGCTGTCCTTCACACACACACGTTCACTTTGCTGACGAGGCATTACTTGAGATCTTGCCTAGCCAGTCCAGCTCACTTGGGAATCAACTGATTTAATTCATGTAGTGCTGATGTCATATCCAGAGGCAAACAATGGGACGTAGTTGGATTTAAGCCATGATAATGATGTTTTATAGTATCAGTCATTGAAGCTTATATGTGCACGATCACATCCAATAAACATGATTACACCAAACAAATAAGATTATCAGCACTGCGATTTTAAATTATTGGTGAAAGGTCTTGGGCTGCTCAACTGAAATGTATTTTATATTCTGTATATTAGCGTATTTAAAGGGATAGATCACTTTGAAATTAATTTTTGGTATGTTTTAGCTTACCTCAAGGGCATCCAAGATGTAGGTGTCTTTGTTTCCACAGTATTTTCAATTTTGATATTTTTAGGTCAAACCGTTCTTGTCTGTCAGTCATATAATAGAGGTCTATGGTCACCACCTCAAAGAGCATGCACAGAGAAGTCTAAATTAAACATGATTTAATGACTCGTAAATGTAAGTACACATTGATGGCCTAAGACACAAAAGAGAAAACTAATTGTATTTATATCATTTTTACCTCTTGTAACACAGCCACAAAGCACCCGCGCCCTCAGATCATTTGGACCTGGCTGTGGTAATAAGAGGAAAAACGATATAAATACTGTTTTCTCACACAAACCACTTGTTTCATGTCTTAGGCCATCAATGTGTACTTACATTTACGCAAGTCATTAAATCATGTTTAAGTTGGACTTCTCTGTGCGCTCTTTGAGGTGGTGACCATAGACCTCCATTATATGACTGACTGAAGCAACTTTGTCCTAAAAATATAAAATTTAAACTACTGTGGAAACAAAGACACCTACATCTTGGATGCCCTTGAGGAAAGTTAAAACATATCAAAAATTAATTTCAAAGTGAACTATCCCTTTAATAATAACATAATATATTAATGTACATACATTCACTATAGAATAAAATCATAAAACTGGCATTTTTTTCTAGTTGTTAAACATTATTTGAGCATTAATAAAATATAAAATACAAATATATATATTTGTTATATTATACATTATATAGTAAACAGCTAACTGTGTATATTTTTATTTTCTAAATAAGCGAGAAGTCAAACATTACAAGCATAAATTAAAGAAGTTGATCTCTGCTTCCTGTTAAAGGAAGAGGATGTGGATCTGACCGATGCATTAAAAATTCATCTGGCTTTCAGATTGTACACACACACACATACACACACACACACAGAGAGAAAAGAAAAACAGACGCTGTGTTCGGCTTGTGTTTCATTCCCCTCATCTGAATCGCCTGGCAGGGGGTGTGCTTCTTTATATTGAACATTAATATGAATGAGACACTTTGGAACAGATTGCTTTTTCACATGTCTCATTTCAGTGTGCTTGTGATGGGACTTTTATTTATGCAGGCAAATAAATGTGTGTTTTTGTTCAGGATAATGTCCTCGTAGTTGACTTGAATGTAATGCTTCTCTGTATGCGTGGCAAGTTTTATGAAGTGGAATGGTGAAATTTGGGTCTGTATCTCATAAAGCTATCATGCGTCTCGAGAAGATTTGGACGTAGCGCACAAGCCGATGTAATTTTTGTGATACTTTTCCTTTAAGAAACTCAAAAACAGCAGGGGTATGAATCTATCCTTTCATTTTTCTTCACAAAGACTGTTCTTTGTGTCATACGCACACACACACAATCATCGGGACCTCCATTAACACATCCAGGCGCCTGTCACTAGGAGGGCGAAGAGTCGACAGGGAAAGTGTGAGAGAGAAAATTGCAGGCCGTTTTAAAATCTGAAGGTCTTTCGAGACCAGACTGAAAGTGATAAGTACAGGAAGAACAGGGAAAATCCATACAGGATTTTCCCTGTTCTTTTAAAAATCATACAGTAAAAAAATTGGCATGGTATTGACATCTCACCCATGAGCACATTAATATATGACGCCCACACTTGCATATTCAACACTAATTTTACTCATTTTACAAGTGAAGAGCTTAACCAATCATAAACGAGTTTATTTGCATATGAAACTCTTAAAGGTACAGTACGGTTTTAAGAGCCACTAATGAAAATTAATAGTAAACTTCAGGTGTTTACGAATTTAATTGAAATAATAATAAAAAAGGGGACTAAGTTCTGGGTCAACCAATGGGCAGGAGTTTTGGGAGATACTACATGCTTTTCCAACCAATGACACACAAGGAAACTTATTTGGAAACTTCACTTCAATCATGACAACTCTCAAAATAGATTTAGCATGTTTAAAAGATCACGCCAACTTTTTGGGACTTTAGCTTATTCGCGCATCCCCCGAGCAAACACGATGGTCCTTGATGATCTATTCGGGTGTGTTTGGATCTCCCATTTACTGTCGCAGCTCTGTGACTATACAAATCACAACATGTAAATAGGAAAATGTTTGCGTTATTTTTGTCCCTTATTGGGATTAGTATGCTAGCTGTATCCATTTACATCCAGTCTTTGTGCTAAGCTAGGCTAACGGTGGGTGCGTCAGTCAGAGTTACAGCACGAACAGAGATGAAAAAGGTATGTATGGACTTATCTAACTCTGGGATACGGTGAATAAGCTAAAGTCCAAAAAAGTTGGCGTGTTCCTTTAATGAATGAATGGTCTAGGTGGAGTAGATCTGTTAAAATATGCTACTACTGCATAAATTGACATGCATACAGTAAATCCCATTGCAGATCTAGGCAGGTGGAGCTAGGGAAGGAGGAGGGGTTCAAAAGCCTCCAGAAAACTCACTGACACACCAAGTTCGAAATTCGTGTCAGAAATTTTCACACTTTAAAAAATAAATACTTAAAATACGTTATGTCAATGGCGCTTGCACACTGCCTCCGAAAACGTTCGTCCGTCATGAAAAATTTAATCAGGTTCGATTTTCTGCGTTTTTCGCATTCGTAGAAAGCAGTTTGAATGGTGTTTTGACAATTCAATGCCACCGAAGTACAAATACGAAAAACGCAAACGAAAATTTCGGACTCAGTGTGCAATGGCCTTTACTCTTTATATTTGGTTTGCTGCTGTTCGTTCCGCAGAATTCACACACTTTAGCCTAAAGTTGGCATTAAATGGAAGTTGTGACGTTTTTCATCCCTAATAAGACATATATCCGAGTGAGACGCTTCTCGAACAAGAACAAATCTAGGGCGGGACTTGATGGGAATTGATTGGATGGTTTGCTATTGGTGGATCTCATATAAAGATGTGCAGAGATAAATCATTTATAATAAATACTGCAATATTCCTCAAAAACATTTAAAGCTACACTGTGTGATTTTTACACCCATCTAGTGGTGAAAAGGTATATGACCATCCAGGTGAATATTAGTTTCTGTTCCTCTCTTTCCCAACTTCGTTTTAAGCTCCTACGAGTGGCCAATGTAGTCCAAGATTAACATGGCTTCGGTTCTGACTATCGCCCATGATTGTTAACTCGAACGTCAACGTGAAAGGCGAAGCTTGAATTAACGGGTATGTCCCTCTTTGGCTAATGTACTTTCAAGATGGGAGGGGCAACATGGCGACCGACATTAGAACCCCTTACCCGTATGTATTTTCAATGGCATATTATACACTCACGAGAATACTTTATTACTAATGAACGGAGTAAGAGATGTACATTAATGAGCACATATATTTTTGAAACAACTAAGTGTTTTTAGCTTAAGAATAAACTAAAAGAGTTACAGTGTAGCTTTAAGAATTGTGTTTTTGCAATTTGCGATTTTTACGTCAAATAATGTGGTGTTAAAAATAGAGAAAAGGTGAACCTAAAACGCATACAGGAAAAGGACACGGAGAGCGACAAATGAAGCGAAAAAGGCAGAGAGCATCTCAGTGGAGAGGACTCTGGAGACGTCGCCCCGTTCTGAGGGTAATTGAGCTTCCGTGTGGCGGCAGACTCAGTCCTGTCAGTCTCCTGAAGCCCCATTTGCTGTGTTTAGCAGAGTGTGTGTTGAATACAGATGCAGGGATGAAAAGACAAGCACAGACCGTATCGGCACACCGCAATCACCGGCCAATCCAATGTCACATATCTCTTACCCCGTCTGTCAGTCTCTCTCTACCCCACACACACACCCAGATCCGCCCCAGCCCACCGAAACGAGCCGGTTCTCGGCTCAGCCTCAGGTAGTGGACGTTCTGCTGGTCTGAATGTGAAATGAAGGTTTGATGCAGTTTGCTTTCTCTCCCTGTTGTCTCTTTTCAGAGCACATAGCTGCAAGGACAGAGTGAATAATTCATTAGGAATTTAAGTAGTCGGTTTGGAGGAGTAATATTTACCTTATTAGTTCTTCCTTATGGTTAATATTTTAAGCCTGAGAGGAAAGAGTCTGGAAAATAATTTGCTCAGACTTCCACAAATTGAAAATATACAAGACATGCAATTAATTTTATTAATTAAAAAAGAAAACTTTCACTTTGCCGTGAGAATCAAATAAGCCACATCTTTGGCTTTTTTTAGTTATTTTTTGGTTTAGTCTGACTGGCGTGATTCGTATGGTATGGTTTGGGAAATTCTCTGCTGCACTCTTGATTGGTTTTAGTCTGCGGTGTTGCCATAGTAATACAAGTTCAGACAGACGAATCATTTGATTAATTCACATTGTTATTTTTAAATGGAAGTAATTTAAAGAAATGAAAATCCAAAACAATAGCAGTTATTGCCTCAAATTATTGCCTCTTTTTTTTATTCAAAAAAAGAAAGCTGTCTTGTTTCTAAATCTAATTGCATATTGTTATTGGACTCAGCATGGCTGTTTGCCGCAGTATTGCTTTTTGTCTCATGAGAGTGATGTGATAAACAGGCTCATCTGGACGTGATTGACACACACACACAGCCTTAAGATAAAACCATTACTAATGCCGGTGTAGTATTTAAGTTCAGTACACTCTTAGAAGAAAAGGTTCTATATAGAACCTTAAAAGGTTCTATCAGCGCTACATATTTGGAACCTTAAAAGGTTCTATACACTCTTAAAAAAGGGTTCCTCTGGGTTCTATATAGAACCCTGGGGTTCCATACTTGGCCAATAGAACCTTTTACCAAAAAAAAAAAAAATGGAACCACTATATAGAACTATTTTGGAGTTCCATATATGAAGCGGGGGATGGAACCATTTTGGTTTCTAAATAGAACCATTTTTTCTTAAGAGTGTATGTTAAGATTTTTGTTTTGAGTTTTAATGCATCCTTTAAATTCTGAATAAAGTGACAGTGAAGGAATTTGTTTCACAAATATTAAAATCAATGCTGTTCTTTTTAACTTTACATTCATCAAAGAATCCTGAAATAAATATTTAGCACAATAATAATGTTTTTAGAGCAGCAAATCATCATATTAGAGTGATTTCTGAAGGATCATGTGACACTGAAGACTGGAGTGATGCTGAAAATGTAGTTTTAATAAATTACATTCTAAATGTAAAACATTTAATAGTTAACATGTATCATGAAAGTGTCTATTATATTTATTGTATTTATAATGTTAAACTAAGTATTTTCACATGGCTATTTTCCACCCTTTCTGTTACCCACCTTTAAAATCTCAATATGCAAATGACCTATGTCATGATTGGTTAATCGTATAGTATGTCCATTTCATCATGGTTCTGACAACATATACCGATTAACCTGCATTTGCAGCTCAGAAAATCATTTTTTAAATCCCGTCCTTTAAAGCAAACCCATAATATTCAGAGTTCATTGTTGTCAGATTGTCTAATGACTCATGGTGGCACTTAATGAATATTAATATGCGGTAACCTTTGGCTCTAGTGAGAGGGACACATTGTATTTGGAAGTGTACAGGTGTCGTGCTGAGCTGACAGAATAAGGAACAAGATCCTCACACAGCATGAGCAGAAGTCATTAGCAGTCACTGCTCATCAATCTCCAGCTACAGACCCGTGTGCCACAGTCCAGACCACAGCGCCATTGATTTAACATGGCCTTTCAGGAAACAACAGGGTGCAGTTCAGACATTGAAAAGCTATGCGTTTTCCTACCCAATACAGGTTGCACCTTTGACTTTATACTGACACCTGTATCTGTGTAATTGGAGGTCATGTGATCGCAATGTGAGTGCCGTAATCGAGAAAAATTTACATTGACAACTATATAGCAAAGGCCCGGGTGGCTTTTTATTTGTATTTTTATTCAGGGTGGCTATACTCATTTATCAACAAAAAAAAATAATCTTTATTAAACTTCAGGGAAATTTCTACATTTTAAAGCATTTTTATATATAGCTATCCGAATTAAAAAGTTTAAGATTGGTAAGATTTTTTTATGTTTTTAGAAAGAAGTCTCTTCTGCTCACCAAGGCTGCAATTTTTTTATAAAAAATACACAAAAAACACAGTAATATTGTGAAATATTATGACAATTTAAAATGACTTTTTTATGTTAATATATATTAAAATGTAATTTTATTCCTCTGAAAAAAGCTGAATTTTCAGCATCATTACTCCAGTCTTCAGTGTCACATGATCCTTCACAAATCACTCTAATATGATGATTTTATGCTCCAAAAACATGTATGATTATGATTCAACCGTTTTTTACATTTTTATTTCAGGATTCTTTGATGAATAGAAAGTTCAAAAGAACAGCTTTTATCTGAAATGGAAAGCTTTTGTTACATTAAACACTACCCTTTAACAAGTTTGGGGTCAGTAAGAATTTGTATTTTATTTTTGGGGGAAATAAATAAGAAATCAATACTTCTATTCATCAAGGATGAGTTACATTGATCAAAAGTTACAGTAAAGACATTTATAATGTTAGAAAAGATTCTAATGAAATAAATGCTGTTCTTTGAACTTTCTATTCATCAAAGAATCCTAAAATAAAAATTTAAAAAACTGTTTTCAACATGGATAATAATCATACATGTTTTTGGAGCATAAAATCATCATATTAGAGTGATTTGTGAAGGATCATGTGACACTGAAGACTGGAGTAATGATGCTGAAAATTCAGCTTTTTTTCAGAGGAATAAATTACATTTTAATATATATTAACATAAAAAAGTCATTTTAAATTGATCATAATATTTCACAATATTACTGTGTTTTTGTGCATTTTTTATCAAAAAATTGCAGCCTTGGTGAGCAGAAGAGACTTCTTTTAAAAACATAGAAAATCTTACCGATCTTAAATTTTTGACTGATAGTGTATATGTTTATATTTAAATGTATATTTCATATATTGTACATGTACATTGAAGTATTGTTGTCTCTCACTGTATCTGTGTTCTTGATTAGCATGAATGTTGTGCTTTCTGTTTAGCGGCTGTAAATGTTGCCAGGCAGGGTTTGTGTTGTGGTAACCCGAAGCTCAGGTTGCTAACAGAGTCAGAGCTGTCTCTTCATCCAGCCATTCATTCCTCTATTTAATATTCCTGACAAGATCTCTGAACCTTTCAGCCTCATGCAGAACTCGGAGAACCCACAGAGTGAACCTGCGAGCGCACAGGTAAATAACCTGTTAACAGATGCTGGAGGTCTTTACTGCTGATCTCAGAACAGATATTTGCGTATGATGGTTTATGGTAGAATGGAGAGAGAAACGGGATCCGTGTTGAGTGAACAGAGAAAGAGAGAGGTTACACAGGGAGTGTGTGAGTGTGTTGGAACGAGATGGGTTGGTGGTAATTAGACTTCTGTCCTATTTGTATTTCATTGAGATAAAAGTGTACTGTAAGGCTGCCATAACTGTGTTTGGCGATGAGTTTAAAGCCACACTGTGTAGCTCTTTTAGTTTATTCTTAGCTAAAAACACTTAGTTCTTTTAAAAAATATATGTGCTCATTAATGTACATTTACTTCGTTCAAGCTAATAAAAATATTCTCGTGAGTGTTTAATATGCCATTGAAAATACATACGGGTAAGGGGTTCTAAGTGTCGGTCGCCATGTTGCCCCTCCATCTTGAAAGTACATTAGCCAAAGAGGGACATACCCGTTAATTCAAGACTTCGCCTGCTTCGCGTTTACGTTCTGAGTTAACACTCATGGACGAGGAAGCCATGTTAATCTTGGACTACACTGGCCACCGTAGGAGTTAAAACGAAATCGGAATTGAGAGGAACAGAAACTAATATTCACTGGATGGTCATATACCTTTTCACCACTAGATGAGGGTAAAAATCACACACTGTAGCTTTAAGACTCTCTAAGCTCTCTAAGTGGCCATAGTTTGGATTTTATGAGTACTGCTTACCTATGTAGTTTTACAATACATTTTTGAAAATGCTGAAATATTACAGGCCAGTAACCTGCTCTGTAACTACTGGGATATCACTCACCGAGCCACTTTATTAGGTACCCCATGCTAGTAACGGGTTGGACCCCCTTTTGCCTTCAGAACTGCCTCAATTCTTCGTGGCATAGATTCAACAAGGTGCTGGAAGCATTCCCTCAGGGAGTTTGGTCCATATTGACATGATGGCATCACACAGTTGCCGCAGATTTGTCGGCTGCACATCCATGATGCGAATCTCCCGTTCCACCACATCCCAAAGATGCTCTATTGGATTGAGATCTGGTGACTGTGGAGGCCATTTGAGTACAGCGAACTCATTGTCATGTTCAAGAAACCAGTCTGAGATGATTCCAGCTTTATGACATGGCGCATTATCCTGCTGAAAGTAGCCATCAGAAGTTGGGTACATTGTGGTCATAAAGGGATGGACATGGTCAGCAACAATACTCAGGTAGGCTGTGGCGTTGCAACGATGCTCAATTGGTACCAAGGGCCCAAAGAGTGCCAAGAAAATATTCCCCACACCATGACACCACCACCACCAGCCTGAACCGTTGATACAAGGCAGGATGGATCCATGCTTTCATGTTGTAGACGCCAAATTCTGACCCTACCATCCGAATGTCGCAGCAGAAATCGAGACTCATCAGACCAGGCAACGTTTTTCCAATCTTCTATTGTCCAATTTCGATGAGCTTGTGCAAATTGTAGCCTCAGTTTCCTGTTCTTAGCTGAAAGGAGTGGCACCCGGTGTGGTCTTCTGCTGCTGTAGCCCATCTGCCTCAAAGTTCGACGTACTGTGCGTTCAGAGATGCTCTTCTGCCCACCTTGGTTGTAACGGGTGGTTATTTGAGTCACTGTTGCCCTTCTATCAGCTCGAACCAGTCTGGCCATTCTCCTCTGACCTCTGGCATCAACAAGGCATTTCCGCCCACAGAACTGCCGCTCACTGGATGTTTTTTCTTTTTCGGACCATTCTCTGTAAACCCTAGAGATGGTTGTGCGTGAAAATCCCAGTAGATTAGCAGTTTCTGAAATACTCAGACCAGCCCTTCTGGCACCAACAATCATGCCACGTTCAAAGTCACTCAAATCACCTTTCTTCCCCATACTGATGCTCGGTTTGAACTGCAGGAGATTGTCTTGACCATGTCTACATGCCTAAATGCACTGAGTTGCCGCCATGTGATTGGCTGCTTAGAAATTAAGTGTTAACGAGCAGTTGGACAGGTGTACCTAATAAAGTGGCAGTGAGTGTCTGATCACTGTAGTTTTCTTGAAACGTGCTGTTTGTTTTTCCCCTCAGATGGAAAGGGGACTCCTACTATTTGCCACATGACTGCCGTCTCAAAGATCCTCCCTGGAGTATCTTCACCTCGTCAAAAATCCTAAAACTCAGACCAGGACAGAATCTTCTACCACAGAAAAAGTCAAACTCTCTAGGCTCAGACCGACCTTTGACGTGCATTCACCTAAAAAGGTAAAAGAGTACAACATGATGGCTACTATAATTATTAATTACAGCTTTTAGCTTCGGTTTGAACCTATAATTTCCATTCACTTTTATTTGTTGCTGTAAATATTTCTTTTCAGTTCATCACTACCTGATTTCAAAAAGTATCCTCATGCAAGAGAAGTCACTGAACATCAAACTAAAGTAAGTAATAAAACTGTAGATGCATATTTCCTCCTGCTAGAAGTTTCCCAGAAAGTGTTGCCTTTCCTCAGAGATTTTCAAACTCATTCAGAGCCAGACTTTGAGTTATTGGCTTGAGGTCTTGGACCGAAAGTATAATTCAGTTTTTAGCGTACAATGCTGTACGAATATGCATACATCCGAACGCATAGGGTTTCAAATGATATACTCCATTTGATAGTGTAAGCGAACACTGGTGCTCGAACATGTGCGCACTGGAAAGTTTAAGATAGATAGTAGGCAATGTTTTTCATCAACCAGACTGATCTCATGAAATGGCATATATATGACACACCAATTCGTATTTCCATTTTTGGCGTGTCTATTAATGCGCATAATCGCTTTTCAGCGTGTTTTATGAAGCCATTGATTTAATGTTATTACTGTATATATAAATATATGACCTACCCCGTCCTTAAACCTACCCGTCACTGGGGTTAATAGCATTAATGAGTCTCCCTCACCATCCTAGGAAAAAAATATCGCTCCCCAGAGGTAGATCTACATTTTGCTTAGTTTCGCTCGGACATCGTAGATATACACGCATACACGCGGATAGCTCGAAAATGCGTATAGATAACATGTAGACTAATGACTAATGTAGTACGCCTGAATTTCAGTCATACTACATTATAATATATAGAAAGTTCTTTTTAACAGTCGTAAGTTTCAAGCAGAAAGTACGTTTCAAACCAAATGTAGTACTTACAGTATGCAACAAATCTGTCTGCGCGCCTACAGTACCTGCGTACTGTACTGACAATGATATTTACGTCATGTATACTATACGTATACCCTAGCAAATGCGTACCAATCAAAATTTATATTGGCTACGTAATTATTCTTCGTGAATTATTCACACCATGATTCGTGATTCAAATAAAAACCCCTACAGACCATCTCAAGGTGACCTTTATATGTAGAGTGTTTATTCTACAGTATGAAGGTTTGATAGTCTTCACTTTTCTCATCATATCGGAATCATTGCAAAGCACCCTGCTGAGAAACAAAGAGAGCGAGAGCAGCACATGTGCTTTTATAATGTGATTGTTTGAAGCAACAGTGCAGACTACGCAGGACCTCTGTTTGCGGCGTCTATGGGGACCAATCTCTCTCTCCATTCACTTTTTCATTGGGTTCAGATGATTCCCTCCGTCTCCTCCCCATCTCATCACCGAATCATCATCCTCACCTTGCATGTGTGCCCTTTCAATTAGGCGCTCAATTTCTTTCAGACGACCCCAGGGAGCCACAAGCACGCTGGCCCAGATTGGAATCGCCTAATGGGTCCCTCTCCCACCCCTCCCGTCTCAGCGCACCGACCCCCGACGCAGACCCCTTCCTGCACACAGTGACCCCTGAGTGAAAAGCGGACGCCTCGGTGGCATGTTACATGACATGCGACATACGGACTAACACAATGGCACAAAAGGATGCCTGGAAGTGAGGCACATCCTACAATGGCCCTGGTCTGCTGTCTATTTAGCACAACACAATGTCTCAAAAATGCTATTGTTCAGTTCTATTGAATGACGGTAGAGATGTTGACAAATGTAGATGTGCCGACATGACTGCATAATAGTAGTATAATGACTTTGCTACACTTTGTTAATCCCATTTGTGTGAATACACTTGCGAAAAGTACACTATCTTATTTTTGAAAGAAATAGAACTTATACGAGCACATGGGATGCTCAGGGGGCTTTCGTACGGCACATTACAGACATAATATATTTTAAAAGAATATACTTAAAGTCCCCCTGCAGTCAATAATTGTATCACTTAAAACTCATCTTTGATCAACAAAATGACAATTTTTTTCAAAAATGACAATTTTTTTAAGTTTCAATTTTTTTTCTAAATGCCTTAAAAATATCTTGAATGGAAGCCACCTTTGCCTCATTTAGTATACGCGGGTCAATGAATATGCATGAATATACAACGTAGTTTGTGACGTCAGCAATTTCAGAACGCATTTGAGACTCGGGAGAAAATACTCAGCAAATGGTGTTGAGTGACTTATGCATTTACACAAGGTTTGTCTTAAAACACATTAAAAACGCAACACAGGCATATACACAACATGTAAAAGCTTGATTTTCACCACAGGGGGCGTTGAATGTGAACTGAATTTAATGCTGGTGCTTTTGGCCTTCGAAATAGGTTAAAGTGTAAGCTACTGCACAAGTAGGCAACTGACTAGCATTACTGTGGTAAACTAAAATATAGCCTACTTTAATGTCAGTCAGTAGTATTATTGAAAAATGTCATGAATTTAAATGTATGTTTTTTTAGAAGTACACTAAAGGTGCACATTCAGTAGGCTAGTTACTTTTCACAAAAGTAAGTTATGACTGTAACAGCATTTTAGCTCTACCTATTTTCAGGATATCTGCTAGCAACTAGTTCGATTAAAGCGGCTGTTTAAAGCTAACCACACTTTAAAAATGACAGTATATCTGCCTTACTTTTAAAACGGTGAAATGATTCAAGCAAAGCATAGAAAAGAAATGTTATTATTAGGGCAGATATAGTCAGGCTCAGAGGATCGTGTTTCTCTCAGCATCCCGATTGATCATGTGACTTTGATTCCACCTAGTGGCGGGAAACTGCATCTTCCCCTCCCAGACAGTTGAGCGTAGCATTAATGTCAAACGATTCATTTAAAAAATAATTATGCCAATGACCTCCAGCTATGATGATCCTGTTATGATAGATACTCCTTACTGAAAATATAAAGTCAGCTACATATTGATATAGTCTTTTGATTTTTTAAAAAATTATTTTTCTCTCTGATCCGCTAGCACAACTTCGCATCCCTCCAATATTGAACCTTGAATATTGAAGCTTTCAAATAGAATATTGTCAAGATGAATTAACAATCATGCTCAAAACACACACAATGACTTCAAATGTCTGAAGCACCTTAGTGGCCTATAAAACACTTTTTGGTTGGCCATAGGCTATATCAAAGTACCATGGATATCACCATATGACTAGGACTGGTTTCTGCTCTTGCCATTTTCTCTGCTGTATTATACTTTGAAATATTATCCTGAATGGAAATTGATGGTTCACATTTGCAATCTATATATGCAGATCATTTTGTGTGTACAAATCCATTTTTATATCTCCTCTAGGAGTTGGAAAACTATCGTGCGGCTATGCATAAGATGGCGGATGACATCGTCGGCCTGCGCTCTCAGGTGAGCGGACTGGAGTCTGAGACGGTCGGCTCCGACATCGACCTCTCCCCGGCATCAGGACCTGGGCCAAAGCCTGCTGGATCAACATCGACGTGGACATCATGACCAAGACCGAGATTGCGGACTCGAATCGGTATAATTTCTCCCACTATAATCTTATTTAAAGCATAGGCCTATCATTAGTCAAAGGTAACCAGTCAGAAATGTTCTTTGGATAAAATCATTCTCAGTTTTCTATATTATAATTTTAAACTAGCATAAATTGATTACATTAAAACTGCCGCCACAATGCCAGAAATATCCAATAGCGCAAACTAATGCTAATGTACCAATGCTAATGTGTGATGTTTTCCAGTATCATTCATGTCCGTAGAAGCTACAAACTAGATTAGTATAAATAATTGGTTCAACTTTATAGCAAACACTATTTAGCAAATTATTTGAAGTATCATTCATGTCTTTACCACACAAACCCGATCTCAAGGCAATTTGTTTTACAAGGGTGCTAATTCGTACCTCACAGTGCAATTTTTGCCAAATCGTATTTGCCCCTTTTGCCCAATTCATTTGAATTCATACAAATGACCTACTCCTGACCCCCGCCCCTAAACCTACAAATCGTACAAATTCGTAGCGAATTAGCCACCTCTTAAAATACGTATGAATTGGTCGTTAGATAGCTTTGGATCTGACTGCTCTGAGCATTATTACTTTTGGTAAATACCAGCAATAGTTAGCTTGCTTTTTCTTAGTGTTATGAATGATTTTTAGCGCATGAGTTGATCACTTATGTTCGCGAAACTGAAAAAATTACACTGATTTTAAGTAGTCAGCTTACTTATCAAACACCACTAAGCTGTTCTGTCTGGTTTTTAGCCATCATTCCCATAGCAAAAATAAACTAAATGCTCTGACATACCTGAACGATAAGTTGTTATTAGCAATAGTCGGCTTATGAACACCACTAAGGGTTTAATTGGCAAGTGATTTTTTTGAGGTATTATTGATGTCTGTAGCTAGCATGGACATACAAATTATGGTCTGATTAAATCCTAATAGTTTTTAGTAAAAGTTTGTTTGCTTAGAAACACCATTAAGGTGTTATGAGTGAGTTTTAGCATGCGCTGCTTTGTATCATTCATGTTCGCAGTTAGCATAAACTTACAAATTATCTCCTTACTTAATGGTTAGTATTCTTGCTTAGCAAACAACACACTATGGTAGTCTGAAGGGTTTATAGCACAAATAATCAACACTGATAATTCAAAACTAACATTACACTTACTGGTAGCATTAGCAATAGTTAGCTTGCTATAGTTAGTTAACAGTGCTAACATGATGTTCATATACATGCAGAGAAAAATAAACAACATCAAACAGAAGTTTTGGAAGCGACTCTTGGAGTATCACATTTCAGATGTTAAAAGTTGAGCCTGAAGTGATTTGCACAGGTTTCATGTCCTCTGAGCTGTGCTGAGGATTGATAAGACTTCTCATTTAGCCAAGGGAATCTGATAAGCACTTTCTGCCTTATCTGCTGAAGGACAGTTTGTGTCCCTCACACACTCATATGCACACAAACACAAGGCTCCGCTTAAAGGACACGTCAAAGACCTTTGAGGCCTTCAGAAGCAGACGCAGGCTTTAATTTCCTCTTTCTCTGGTGAATGCACTGCTTGGCTTTCAGGCGTTTAGATCGGTTCTGGAATGTTTTCTCATGTTGTGTCATGGTCACACCATTTGTTGATGTTTCTGCAATGCTCAGAAAACAGATTGTGTCTTAACCATAAATACTTCATATTAAATGATATACTGTATATTCAATTTAATAGAAACAGAAATATTTATGTCCCCATCTACACTGTAAAAAATGTACTGGTAATTTTCTGCCAATTTACAGAAATTTTGTAAAACCCTTAAAACACAACCTAATGCACTAATGCAATGTTTACTTCAAAATTCAGGTAAAACACCTGTAAAAAAAGAAAAAAAGAAAGATAATTCCTTCATATTTATACAGTAGGTACATTGTGACCTATTTTTACATATTTATTTTATTGCAACAAAGCTTCTCAAAAGTTTAGCTAACGTTCTGGCAAGGTTCTCTCAAAGTTCTGAACAATCATCTAATGCTCTTCTAAAGTTCTCTAGTCTGTAATAAAGTCTGTAATAGCACAAAAACGTGATTTATACATCTTTCATTAAGTAAAACCCAACTGTTTAACTCTGGTAAAATTAGCCTTTTTCAAAAAAAAAAGAAAGAAAAAAAAGTGGAGTATCCCTTTAAATGTTTTGCACATTCAGAGAACATTTAGAAATAAATGTTTCATAACTTTTACTAAACATTTTCAGAACATGTTTTAATAGCCGAGTTTGTCTTTAAAAGTAACAGAAGGAAGAGATTAATTTTTGAATATATTTTATACAATGGTCTGTTTCATTGTAACATGTTTGCTGGTTCATATGCACTCATTAATCTTCTATCGCTCTTTCTGCAGCCTCTCTGAAGTTCAAGCTCTCCAGTGAAAGCAGCAAAGCCGCTGCCCAGAAGGACAGAATCCAACAGCTTCAAAACGAGCTCATCAGGGTGGGTTAATCAAGGCCGGTCTCCCTCAAATCATGAAACCTTTTAATAAAATCTGCAGCAGTGCTCAGAGACCGCTGTATTTCCTTTCTGAAGCTCAAGGGGTCCATTGACTTGCATAGATTTGTGAGGTTTGCAGCCAGTTTGGAGACGCTGTATCAAATGCATTAATGGTTTCCTCCCAATATCTATTGATTGGATCAGGTCATTCAGTTTGTCTCCAGACTGCGTGGCATATTGCTTGTTGCATTTGATACAAAAGCTAAAAATACGCAAGGCAGGCTGGAGCCTTAATAGACCCCTGGCATGACTGCAGTTGAGCTCATTGCATGGACTCATTGAGCTCTTTATTTTGCTCATTGCAGAAGAACAACATTGAGAAAGAGTTTGTCCAGCTGCAGAGAGCACATCAACAGCAGCAAGCGGCGCTAAACAGATATCAGGCCCGTGCCAGTAAAATAACTCTGCTGGAGGATACAGTTCGCCAACAGGATAAGGTTAGCTCTTCTGTACATCAAAACGCTGTTTCTGTCATTTTTCGACCACCAAACAATAAAGCAATCAAAACACTCAGTTTGTTTGAGCATCCTGACCAGAGCATGGCTTTAGGACAAAAGAAAAATTCACCCTAAAATTAAAATTCTGTCATCATTTCTCACTCATATGTCATTGTAATAGTGTTATTTTAGTAAATAACACTATTAGAAGCTCCTAAAAGGACAAAGGTGCTGTAAAATGAAGACTCAAGTGGCTTAAGTCCTCTGAGGACATATGATGGCTGACGGTGAAAAAATAATAATTGCTTCTTTTTTAAGTAAATTTATGAAAAAAACAAATATGGTTGGTTGAACTATTTTTTCACATATCTAGCAAGGATTTGATGTCTAATGAGTCTAATTCACTGTGCAGGTCATTGAGAAGATGGAGAAAATATTGGATGCAAAACTGAAGGAAATAAATAAAGCTAATTCCGAGAAGAAGAGAACAGCTGTGAAACAGAAAGGTGTGCCTTTACACCGGCTTTTGGTGGTAACACACACAAAAACATTTCAGTTATAATTTATTGGTCAGACCCATGGATTAGTGTTTGTGCACTCTTAGAAGAAATGGTTCCATTCCCCGCTTCATATATGGAACTCCAAAATGGTTCTATATAGAACCATTTTTTTTGGTAAAAGGTTCTATAGGCCAAGTATGGAACCCCAGGGTTCTATATAGAACCCAGAGGAACCCTTTTTTAAGAGTGTATAGAACCTTGTAAGGTTCCAAATACGTAGCAGCTGATAGAACCTTTTAAGGATCTATATACCTTCTCTTCTAAGAGTGTGGTGCTCATGTTGGAAATTTGGGTTCCAGTCTGTCCTGCGTCATGCCTCTCTCTGTCTCCATAATTTCCAGTCCTCTTACTACTCTCTTTGTCAATAAAAAGTGTGAAAAGCTTTTCAGAAATTGCCTCTGACAAGTAGTTTTGTTGTATATAGATGAAGAGAAGCTCAAGAGTAGAGAGATCGAGTCTGTGCTGGCGGCAGAAAACTCTCGACTCCGAGCAGAGCTGGACAGGCAGCGTAAATCTGACCCTCACCCGTCATCATCCAGCAGCCTGTGCAGGTGAACCTCAAACAGCCCTCCCAGACAGCAAACGCAAGATCGGCCCACATCTGTACCAGATGTGGCCCGGATCCTGGGCCCGACACTATGTTGCTGTCTGGGATTCTGCATGAATGCTTTATTGTGCACATTTTACTAATGGTTTTGATCTCAGTCCCATCAGCCTTTCTCAGACAGCGAGAAGCTGGAGTTATCTGACGCAGCTGGCGAGAGCTGAGGGTCGAATCCAGTCACTGGAACAACAGGTTTGATCTATTAATACTGTTAGAAGACATTTCACTTTCTCACACAGTGTAAATTATTGGTTGTTGCGAGCGCTCTTTACACATTGAGCTGTTGTGCTTATGTGGGTAATTTAGGTTCGAAGTCAGGCCAGTGACTTTTCTCATTTGTTCTTTCTTTCCCATATAATTTCCTTTATCATATTGTTACCAAAGAAGCAAGTCCTAAAAATGACATTTACCTGTTGTTCCTGTGTAGCTCATTTGAATTTATGCTTTTGTATAAAATTGCGTGAAAATTAACTCTAAAATACATTTTATTATTAAGCAAAATTTCATCGACATTAAGCTAACTACAAATATAATTAAAAACATTCATAAAAACGACACAGAACGCTAAAAATAGCATTTTCTGAATGTCCTAACTCTCCATCTCTAAACTTTACCATGAAATATTAAGATTAAAATCCTTCTGAAATCTGATTTTTCTTGCATTGTTGTGTGACTTTATATCAAAACTGCTTTAAAATGAAAAAGAAAAAAAAACATTTGATCTAATATTTTAGATAAAATACACATTTTAAACCACTATTTTTATCAGTTTTGTTTGGCCCATAATTTATACAATTATTTAATGAATTAATTCTAAAAAAAAATTATAAGCTTGAGGCTTCGGTCATCTTTTAAAATAAAAAAAAATGCCTTTGTGTTTTTCTTATCAAAATACACCTTGCTTTAATAGTGCACATTTGAATTTATGCTTTTGTTTACACACACACACAGACTGGAACGAGACACTTCTGTCAACAAGAAATTGTAATAAATAATGTTTTTTTTAACACTGCGGCGTTTGTGTTTGTGATATTGGTCATTTTGCGCAGCTGAAAGAGAACTCCAGACAATGGGGAAAGAGAAACAAGACATGTTGATCCAACTCAGTGAATACGAACATGGATTCACTCTGAACATCAACCATGATTCTGTTCGATCTGCCCTTGTAAGTGAAATAATTGCTATTTATTTAACCCTCAGGTGCTCTTCGTTTCGGAGTCACACTTGTTATCTTCCCGGTCAAAAGTGACCGGACACCTAAAAATTAAATTTCCTCCATCCCAGTAAAACCAATGCAATTTATTTTTGTTCTATAATATTTATTCTTTGTAATTTAGTATTTTGAGACAATTTGATTGAATTTATTAATATTTATGCAATATTTATGGTCTATTTTTGCCATGGAAAAATATATATATTTTTTATATATATATTATTCTTTTCAAAAAATTATTAATGCAGTATTTTAGTTTAATATAGAGTCTAGGCCTTCAGAAAAATTATTTTTTTGAAGAAAATTAGCACCATCTGGTTACAGTATAGAGAAAAAGCGTAGAATCATGGTGTAACCACTAGATGGCATGTACAGCTCTCTATGGAGAAGCATGTGAATTCCCCAGATGTTTATGAACACTATTTTTTTTTTTGTGGATTTGAATATATAGTTGAAACAATCTCAAAAACTATTTTTTATTTAAAAAATGTAAAAAAATAAATAAAATTTGTGAATTTTTGTGTTTTTGTCAATTTCCCATTCATTTCCTATGGGGTCATTTTTGACCAAAGACCACAAGTGTGACTATTTTTTTTAAGACCACTTAGCATGCTCAGATCATGACCTCAATTTTTTTGTGTGTTCACATACATAATGCCATAAAAGTCACCAAGTTTTGTAACATTACAGATGAAGCTGTGATTTTTAGAAATTCAAAAGAGAAACATTTTTTGGTCAAAAATGAACGAAGAGCACCTGAGGGTTAAGCTTATGATTATTATTATATTTGTTTGACATTGGAAATGTATATACTATATCAATGGTATCGTCTATTGAGTCGTCATTTTTTCCTAACAGAAAAGTGTGAATGATTCTGTATTGGGACATTCTCGAACACAGGCAACTGGAACCTCTGAAGTGATAATTGTCGAATCAGTGTTGGTATTTTGCTAAACATTTTCCTTTTTTGGAAAAAGTGTATTTTTAACATCATAACATTTTTATATGGCAATTTTCATTTATTCATATTAATTCAAAGCATCTAATTTGCAAACAAAATGATTTATGCAGGAAATCCACAGCACAATCTGCATATTTTTAAACTCTCTAAGACAGTTGTTATAGCCTATATATGTTAAGAGCCAAGGGTGAAAGGGTGATATTTCTAGCCGTCCCAGAACATTATATGTATAAAATTGCATGAAAATTAACTCTAAATTACATTTTATTATTAAGCAAAATTTCATCGACATTAAGCTAACTACAAATTTAAAACGTATAATTAAAAACATTCATAAAAACGACACAGAACACTAAAAAATAGCATTTTCTGCATGTCCCAACTCTCCATCTCTAAACTTCACCATGAAATATTAAGATTAAAATCCTTCTGAAATCTGATTTTTCTTGCATTGTTGTGTGACTTTATATCCAAACTGCTTTAAAATGAAAAAAGAAAAAAAACATTTGATCGTAATATTTTAGATAAAATACACATTTTAAACCACTATTTTTATCAGTTTTGTTTGGCCCATAATTTATACAATTATTTAATGAATTAATTCTAAAACAAAATATAAGCTTGAGGCTTCGGTCGTCTTTAAAATGAAAAAAATGCCTTTGTGTTTTCTTATCAAAATACACCTTGCTTTAATAGTGGCTTTATTGGCACAAATATAATTTTTTTTAACATATAACCAACAATTTCTTTAAAATAAACACTTTCTTGTGGGGAAAACAAAGGAATTAATTAACATGCTTCTAAACTTGCTTTTTAAATGACACATGATTTTTCGGTAACAGGATTGAGAAAACATGTGTCCATATTCTGCTTAAACCTTGTAAAAAATTTAATAAAGTTGCCTGAGATTGACCAATACACGTTTTTAATAGTTAAATATGTGTAGTATTAGATTCAATGTTGAATAAATAGTTTATTTTTAAAGAGTTACAACAAGCAAATGTCACCCATTCGGTGGAATGGCCCTTAAATATTTATTTTTGGATGTGTTCATTGTGATTATATGGCGGATGAAATAATAGCCCGTCTGCACATCTTTATTCCAAACACAAAAACAGATATTTTGAAAAATTACTCTTTGTTATTTTTTTTTATGTTGTTTTGAACAATCTTCAAAATATCTTCTTTTAAGTTTCAGGTTAGAATGACCATCAGGGTGAGTAAATGATGACACAACAATCCCTTTAAGATCATGAGAAACTAAAATTGAGTCCAATCTTTCGACAGGCATGACATCTCAAAGACGATCAAAGACCTCAAAGAGTCGCATCCATTTCAGTCCTGGACATCATTTGCAGCTCCCGCGTTTGCTGGCGTTCAGTGGTTTGATGGTCAGTATGATGGGCTTCTGGGCAGCAAGATGAGCTCAAACGTGCTCCTGACCTCCACCTGCCTCTGCTTCTCAAACCTGAAATTTCTCCAGCATCTATAAAGATGAAAAAACGACAAGTAAGAAAGAGAATCAGCCCAATGTAATTTAGCCACCTAAGAGGATTTGATGTTCCTCGCTTTAGAAATCCACATACATGAATAAGGAAGAGCTGCATCTCCGTCTCAGCGATCCTGCGGCCCAAACACTGGCGTGGGCCGAACCCGAAGCTCAGGCTCCTGAAGTAGTGGCTCTGGCATCTGACCCAGCGATCG
>JAQIUQ010003180.1:0-77500 GCA_030378365.1 Hybognathus amarus | reverse complement strand
CCAGAAGGTGTAGAGACTCGCCGCACCATTCTTCCACTGTCCGGGAACCTCACTGAAGGGCAGGACGGAAGAGTTGTCCTTTCGGACGGCAGGTACTCGTCCCGTGTGGTTCTTCCTGACCTGTGGCAGATGCTTAAGTGTGGACAGACACTGAGCCAGACGGGCCCTCAGACTCCAGAGGTCCATCACACACTCTCACTGCCTCTCTCTCGCTAGCGAAAGAACATCTGTGGTGGAAAGCAGCTGTTTGCTTTAATAAGACTTCCCACTTTACATGTCAAGGATGATGGAGAGGACATTACCAAATTTTCTGGGACAGTCATAAGATGTGCTGCCCCCTACTGGCTATTATTGAGGGCCTTATTGTGATCCCAATTAGACTTCTATGGGGAAGAGATTCTTCTCATTCTATACGATGATGGACGCTGGTGTCAACAGCTGCTTCTAGAGAATCTGCTTCTGTCTCTCTCAGACCATTTTATCCATTTTTGGGGCTAAAATGGCCCCACAGTCACCAGATCTCAACCCAATAGAGCATCTTTGGGATGTGGTGGAACGGGGATGTGCATCCCACAAATCTCCATCAACTGCAAGATGCTATCCAATCAATATGGGCCAACATTTCTAAAGAATGCTTTCAGCACCTTGTTGAATCAATGCCATGTAGAATTAAGGCAGTTCTGAAGGCCAAAAGGGGTCAAACACAGTATATGGTGTTCCCAATAATCCTTTAGGTGAGTGTATACACACCAAAATGCTATAGTGGAATAACCTTGTTGTAGTTTTCTGTATAAACAGTTGCGCAAGGGCACCAAATATATGGGGGTCAAAGGTCGTAGAGACAGCCAGCCTTGGGCAAGACAACGGATCAGTCCATAAACACAAACTTCAAGGATGTTGCTATGTGTGTGCAATAATCCAAGTCCAGGGTTTCTGCAGGTTTCAAGTTAAATTTAAGACTTTTTAAGACCATTTATGAATGAAATTTATATTACAAAAAAAAAACATACAAAGGAAATGCGTACGAGTCTCAAAATTATTTGCAAAGTAATTTAATTTATTCAAACATTCAGCGAAAATCAGTACAAACAGTCCGTGATTTTGGAAATAACACAAAACCTTAAAAATCTGATTGGCTGTCGCATGTTGGACTGATTTTGTAGTCGTAATACAGCGAATTAAGAACTACAACTATGTACTATAAATAAAAAAAACCATTCCAAAGCGCTGCGGGAGCATTTCAATGAGATTTACATGAACATAGGAAAATTAAGACCTGTTTAAAAAGATTTAAGACCTAGAACACAATACTTGAGCAAATTTAAGACTTTTTTAGACTTTTTAAGACCCCGCGAGACTCTGCAAGTCTCACAACATTAGTAGAATATACATTTATCAGAAAATAATCGAGTCATAGATTTTGAATTAACAGTTTATTGAGTAAAAACATAAATTGAAATGGATGGGTCACATAATACTCCACACTATAATAAATAATTAAACAACAAAAACAACACTGACACACCAAGAAGTGAAAGGCTTTGAACACAATCACAATTAAATGTTTTTCAAAATATAATTTAAGCCCTGAAGCTATTTAAACATTCACAGTGTAAAACTTAAAGGGATACTCCACTTTTTTTTTGGAATAGGCTCATTTTACAACTCCGTTGACCGTTTTCGAATCCATTCAGCCGATTTTCTGATATTTAGAAGAATATCAGAAACCAGACAGTTTCTGGTCTCATTGACTTCCATAGTATTTATTATTCCTACTATGGAAGTCAATGAAATCAGAAGCTGTAAAATCAGTTTAACTCTGAGGGAGTTGTAAAATCAGCCTATTTCCCTTTAAAATATTTACAAAGGCTTTTGATCAAATGAAATAAATACAAACGAAAGCGTTATAAATCATGTGGTCTTGAGGCGTTTGATGAGTGTCTCTAGCTTCATGGCAGTGTTCAGATCTCCCTGTACTCTCAGTCTGCCGCTGCTGTAGGCGACGAACGGTCGCAGGCCGCCCTGGAACATGGCCAGCAGGTCCTGCTCGCTCATGCACAGAGAAACATCCGGCTCTCTGGCAGGACGCCCACACCACACGTCTCCACGTCCTGAACACAGACACGGTAAACCGCTGAGGCAGCATTCAGGGATTTCACTATAATGCACAAACGGTCTGGAGACCATTCCCAAATGGGGCAGTACATCCAGATCTTAATACGTGGTAATCAATTTATATTAGAGAGTTAGAGAGATATCTAGTAGAGTAGGGCAGGAGAGATTATGGATGATGTTGGGCTTAATTTAGGTGCCATGTTGCTGTTAGAACTTTTTTATACTGTGGATTAAAGCATTTCTTTAATAGGCAGAGTTGGTTGCCTTATAAGAATAAGATTTCTTATAGGCAACCAGATATTCACCATTCAATAATCTTACCGGATGTTTCATGTAATAACACATTTAATTATAGTTTTATTAATTTGCTTTTTTTTCATGTTTAGTCATTTTGTTATGTGCTTTTATCCTTTTATTTATTCATTTTTTAAATAAATAAATATATATATATATATATATTAAAAAAAATACTAAATCCGATCTTCAATTCCCGTGCTATATACAGATTTAATGAAGTGCACGTCACCGAAAGCAACAGATGAGCTGCATTTTATTGATCATCATCAGCTAATTTCAAAATCAGCAAAGACAGCAATAAGAGAGAGCGCCAACAGCCTGGTAAGATCATTTCGTTTCTTTACTTTTAATGAAGATTTAAGATTCTGCGACTTACTTTCACTTTGATTTGCGATAGATTGCCATATCTGACTAAAATAACATGACATGACCTAGGACAGGGGCGGGGCGTGTTGGGGGGCGGGGCTTGGGTAGACAATATAATCGGATATTGCGATATTGTTTAAGGCGATTATCGATAAAATATTTTTGACATCGCCCAGCCCTAGTGGGAACAAAAAATTGTTAGCTGGAGTAACAGAAATAATTTCAGAGATGTTGCAAGCCGAACCCAAATCACCCAAATGAGCTGCATCACTAAGCCATGGCTCCGTCCTGATATTGTTCCTCCTCGGATCATAATACCAATAGCAGGCACTACACCAGGTGTAGGCAGTGCATTGGCAAACAGGCTTTTTTTGGTTTATAGAATAGCGTTCTCTCACACACACTCTCAGTCTTACCTTGTGTCAGGTCCATATAATAGTTGTTGGTTTGTCCAGAGTCAGTGGTGATCTGAAAGTGGTAACAGGCTCCCACCTGATGAACCAGCTCCTCTGACAGCACTGATCTGACCACATCCATCAGTCCGTCCACACTGATGACACTCACGGCTGAAACTAAACGCAGCTCGTCTGCGAAGCTCACCGCATCTGGAGGGAAACACAAGTCATTATGATGGCTTGAAAATATTTCATCATAGGTGAATTTATTTAGTTTAAAACATGTATGATTATTATCCATGTTGAAAACAGTTTTTTACATTTTTATTTCAGGATTCTTTGATGAATAGAAAGTTCAGCTTTTATCTGAAATGGAAAGCTTTTGTTCCATTAAACACTACCCTTTAAAAAGTTTGGGGTCAGTAAGAATTTGTATTTTATTTTTGGGGGAAATAAATAAGAAATCAATACTTCTATTCATCAAGGATGAGTTACATTGATCAAAAGTTACAGTAAAGACATTTATAATGTTAGAAAAGATTCTAATTAAATAAATGCTGTTCTTTGAACTTTCTATTCATCAAAGAATCCTGAAATAAAAATTTAAAAAACTGTTTACAACATGGATAATAATCATACATGTTTTTGGAGCATAAAATCATCATATTAGAGTGATTTGTGAAGGATCATGTGACACTGAAGACTGGAGTAATGATGCTGAAAATTCAGCTTTTTTTCAGAGGAATAAATTACATTTTAATATATATTAACAAAAAAAATGTCATTTTAAATTGTCATAATATTTCACAATATTACTGTGTTTTTTGTGTATTTTTTTATCAAAAAATTGCAGCCTTGGTGAGCAGAAGAGACTTCTTTTAAAAACATAAAAAATCTTACCGACCCTAAACTTTTGACCAAAAGTGTGTGTAGCCAAGCCAAGCTTCAAAACTCAAGACTTCAGAATCAACCATATCCTTTATTCTGATTGTTTTTTTTTTATTGCTCTGTATTTTGCTGAATTTGTGGAGGGCTCTAACATCACCTTGACTGCATTGAGACGCAGCCGTCTGGCTCTGGCTCAGGAAGTGCATTGCGAGCTGCTGTATGGGTCCGGTGAGACCTTCCAGCCCCGGGACAGAAGGGGGCATAATCAAGGGCCCCGAATGACCCCCGTCTGGTTCCCGGAGCACTCCTTCCAGGATCAGCTCCACACGGTCCACCTCCAGCCCCCATGGCTTCGTCATCTCATTCATGTCCATCTGCATCCCACAAGCAAAAAAGGTTAATATTGGGAAAAAAAAAATCACAAAATGAAAACAAAATGTAATATTTCTCACCCCGAGATATTCCCCTAGTTTGACTCTCTCTGTCTGTATCTCTCTCAGGGTCTTTTTGCTCATGTTCTGCATCATGGCGTTGTGTGCGGTGAGACGGGTGGATGCGTTCAGATCCTGCACGGCCACCACCGACATCACCGGACTCCAGATCCGGAACTGGATATCCGCTCCAACTGACACCACACCACCGTCTTTGGTGGTTACCTTTTGAAAAATTGTGGGAATGTCAAAATACTTGGTATACAAAGATGAGGTTTTTAAAAAGTACTGTTATTTCATTGCACCTTGCATGGTGGGACGTTAAAGGCTCTGGTCCGCAGGTCAACTTTCTGCCACTGATCAATCAAGGGCAGAACCAGAACCACTCCTGGACCTTTAGGAGGACGGATCCGACCCAGGCGGAAAACAACTATCCTCTCATAGTTTGGTACAACCTAAAAAAATTATAATATTCATTTAATAAATGCTTAATAAAGACTAAAACTCGGACAATTATGTGCTTCGATAGAACTGACCTTTAGGACAAACCATCCAGATATGGGAAAAGTTATGAAAGTAACTAGGAAAACCAGGAACGTAACTATCAGGTTGCAAATCCAGGACAACAATCCTTGAGATTTATCTGAAATAAGAATTATATATAAGTTATATATAATATGCAATAATTATATTAGTAATGATTAATCACATCTAACATATTATGACAATTTAAAATGACTTTATTTATGTTAATATATATTAAAATGTAATTTATTCCTCTGAAAAAAAGCTGAATTTTCAGCATCATTACTCCAGTCTTCAGTGTCACATGATCCTTCACAAATCACTCTAATATGATGATTTTATGCTCCAAAAACATGTATTACTTATTTATTTCCCCAAAAAATAAAATACAAATTCTTACTGACCCCAAACTTTTAAAGGGTAGTGTTTAATGTAACAAAAGCTTTCCATTTCAGATAAATAAATGTATCTGAATAAATTACATTTTAATATATATTAACATAAAAAATCATTTTAAATTGTCATAATATTTCACAATATTACTGTGTTTTTTGTGTATTTTTTATCAAAAAATTGCAGCCTTGGTGAGCAGAAGAGACTTCTTTTAAAAACATTAAAAATCTTACCGACCTTTAACTTTTGACCGGTACTGTATGTAGGCCTATATGTTAATTAGATTAGATTAATCGATTTGACAGCACACATACATATATAGTGTATTATTTTATATATTTACAAACTATTATGTTATATGCGATTAATCATGCTAAATTGGCTAATCATAATTTAGAGCACTAATCATAATTTCTTATTGTATAATAAATAGGATATAAATCAAAATAATATTGTCTATTTGCGCCGTAGTAACTGTAACGTAGAGTGAATACCTGTGAAGTCGTTTTTCGATACTTTAGGAACATAATCAAATGAATGTCCTCTCTGGTCATGATTGTGAGTGTTGAATTCAGCATGAGATGAAAACAATCCAGGAGTGTCACTGTACAACTGATCTCTCTGCGACAGACACTGATACTCATAACCCGAAGACTTTCCGAACATTGTCAAGCCGTGTCAGAATAAATCTCGCTCATTCCGTGATGAATATGATTGTTTATTATTGTTAAAAAAGTTTTTTAAGATCAGTGCATGGGGTGGACAATCAAAACAAGTAGCACTTCCGCGTTTTGCGACGTCTAAAATGACGTCATGTGCTGAGGAGCAATGCAACAGCGCCATCTATAGTAACGGGAGTGCTATGCATAATGTTTGGAAAGGTATGATCTTTTATTATTCGTATGGAAAATGTAATTATTTTCAATATCAGTTATAGTGTATCCCCTTTTTTCCTAACGAGCATACTGTGTTTAGGATTATGGAGAGGAGTTTGACTGAATGAGCTGAAAAAATCCCTTCACGTTCTCATATTCACAGACTTCAAGAGAAAGTTTGGTATTTTGAGACGTGGTATTACAAGAATATGAAACGAGCTGTTTTCAGTCGCTGCATTCTTTTCCTCCTGATTATTTTCTTGTGAATCCTTTTTGGCAGATTGAAATATTTCGACATTAATCTCGAAATGTTTCTACTTTAATCTCGAAATTTTTCGACTTTAATCTCGAAATGCTAACGTTAGATTTTTTATTTTTTTTTTACAGATTTTTTCCATTATTTTTTTTACAGATTTTTTTTTTTTTTTTTTTTTTTTTTTACAGATTTTTTTTTTTTAGGTTGCGGTTCAGAGCTTCCGTAAAGTAGGGATGCGCAGTATACCGGTACTGCAAAAATACCGGTATATAATGATGAGTTTCAAACGGTACAATATCATCATTTTGTTAAATTCGGTATTTGATGCGCTGCTGTTCCGAAGTTCTCCACTAGGCGGCAGCTGCGCTACCGAAACTGACGACGGGTCACGCGAAATCGGCAAACGAAGGAACACGATAATCAAACGAAGCTCATTCGAATTTTTACACAACCGATATTAATAAATAGAGAGAGCAGTGTGAGTGAAATAAGTCATTACTTTGCCTACAAAAGTAATGAGAAAGTAAAGAAACAGACCTCAATTCACCCCTCTGCAAACGTTGCTGTCAATAAAGACGTGTTGCCATGGAGGTAACAGTTAACACATCAAATCAGCCGAAGGCCCGAAGCGCTCGTCAGTTGTTCATCCTGACTCGTTGAAAGAATTCAGAGATTGACAGGTGAGTTTTTCATTTAACTGATTTAATTTAGTCTTTTATTGAACACTGAACAGCGCACATAATAAGAGCTTATCAATTAAATATGATACGGTAAACACGAGAGATCAAATCTTCTTGCATGACACGCTGGAACCAATTCAGTTTAACGTTAGGTCTCATAATTTTTGTACTTTCAAACCAACATATTAATTTAATATAAATGAATAAAGAATAAAAGTGATAGTAAAATGATTAGCATATTACTGCCGCTGTGGCGACCCATAGATAGATGCTTGACAGCTAATGGTTTACGTCATTTCCTTATTTTTATTATTACGTCTATTATTATAGATATTAACCTATTTTAATTGTATAATATCAGGGTTTTTTTTCTTTTCCAAAATCAAAATTTTACCTACTGTTTGTTCCTTGACTGAATTTACTTATTTTTTTACATTGTTATGCCTTTTTTTTGTTGTTGTTGTTGATACTTTTCTTTACACATATAGTAGTTGAGAGTTTCAAGCAGTATTTAATAAAATTGTTTCAATTTACTTAAATTTAGACTTTTTTTTCGACTGTGGTATCAATTTAGTATCGATACCGAGGTATTAGGTTCTGGTATTGTACCGAAGCCAAAATTGTGGTATCGAACTCATCCCTAATAGTTTACTCGTGGTCAGTGGTTGGTATTTGTGGTTGGTAATTTTCAAAGGTCGACATGTGTAGAATAATATCATCACATGCTTAATATTGCGTTCATAAAGTGTACCTTACGCTGATTGATTACAGTTTAAAGTCACTTCCATAAATCGGGCAAAGGCAACCCTAAAAATAAGCTACACTCCTAGATAGATAGATAGATAGATGGATAGATAGATAGATAGATAGATAGATAGATAGATAGATAGATAGATAGATAGATAGATAGATACCAGATTTCAAGAAATAAAAAATTCAAGATTATTAATACATTTTATTGTATTAATAAGTCCTACAAATATGAGACATATCTTCAAACTTTTACCAATTAACAATTTATTTCACACTTTAATTTCAAACTGATCATCGAACATATTCTAAATAATCTTGAATTATAATGGCCTTGGAAGGCAATTTGCATTATATACATAACCAGGCTGTGTCACATAATTAAGATGCATAGACTTATTAGCATTATTATGAGTATAAAAGCTACAGTAACACAGATAAAAAGAGACATAAAATAAAACATAATGAGAACAAATAAGCAACCTATGCAAAATAATAAATACATTTGTATGTTTTTTAATTTTGTTTTTTTGCATTCAGGCAGATTGCACTCATTGGCATAGTACTGTAACTAGCATGACAGTAAAGCAAAGCACCTGAAGTCTAGAGGATTTTGTTCCTCTACAAACTGTCTATTAGAAAGGCTCCTCAGTTTTTGAACATGTCACACAGCAGTTTCTCCATGGGCGTGTTCCCGATGGTTCTTTGGAAGAAAAGGTGCTCGATTCTTTCTGAACTCACAAAGTGAAGGGATGGAAGGAGAAGTAATAGTCTGCCAAACCTTAAGACAGAGAGATTCATAAAAATAATTTGTGTTAGTTGTGTCTTCTCTCAAAAACATTTATTAACTTCTTTATGCAAATCTGTGTGTGTGTATTTGCTCACCTGGCGACTTGACTCGGGGTAAAGCGTGTGGATATGTTGAGCTAGCAGCACTTGGGACTGATCTTGTAGATTCTCCACCTGTTCTGGGTCTTTAAGTCCTCGTGTTTCTGTTACAGAATGCATGGATTAGCAGAATGCAGAACACCATTGTAGTTTTTGTAATGTTTGCTATCATTGCCCCCTTGTGGCAAGAAGAGGGAAAAACCTACCTGGTTTAAACAAAACAATTGCTTTCAGAGCATGCAAACTCGGTTGGATCCACTTGCAGGGGCTTGAAGCGGCTAAACACTTCTTGAAGGACCCTCAGGTCGGAGGAGGAGGGGCTTCCCTTGCCCTGTCCTGGGGGTGAGAGGTCAGGTAGGGACAGCAGGGGGCAGTTGTCCAGAGGTAGCGACCACTGAATTGCACAAAGTAGAAACAGCTCACTCCATGCCTCCTCAAGTAGAATCACCTAAAATCACAAAAATGGTGGGTTAAAACGGTGGGAGATTGTTGGGGTGATTATTTAACAACATTTGTTATTTTGATTGGCATTGGCAGATAATTGTACCTGCCTATTGATATATTGTGTGTCTGAAAATAGCTGACTTTGTCGGCAAGAAACACCTGACTCTCACCTGGTCTCTGAAAGGTAGATGGGAAAACACTGGCAAATTCTTGGCCCATTTAACAGACATGAAGAGTAGGCGGGCTGAAGTCTCATATACACTCTCAGGGCCGCGCGAGGGGTAGAGAGAACTGCCGTACTCCGGAGAACTCCTTTCAGGTTCATTACTGGTCACGTCAATGTTCTCATCCACTGTAAACACAGTTACATACAATTTAGAACTGATAAAATGTGGATAAAAAGTTATAAGCCTGTTGAAAAGGTCAGATTAACATTAGAACTTTTCCTGCTGGTCCAAGCTGATTTACGCTACAATATTTAGGGTTGGTCTAGCTGGTCTATAGCCATGTCCAAAACATAAGGGAGTACTGTCTCACTACCTAGTCATGTATCATTTTGTATATTAAGGTACCCTGACCATTGTCATTTTCTTTTCGTTTTTTACCTTTAGAGTTACAGCAGTTTGTCACATTGTGGGAGTGTTCATAAAGAGACACCATTGTACCTTATTTACCCCTAAAAGTGGCATCGTAGCCTTAGTACTAGTAATATGTACCCTTAAGTTACAACTATAAACCTTTTAGGGGCAAATAAGGTACAAAATTGTCCCTTTAACCCTTTACCTGTCACCCCCACTTTTGAAGATTTACATGGAAATGCACAAACTTAAATGGTTGTAATTCAAGAATGCTTTGGAATATAAACCTAAGTTTGGTCTTGTTTTAAAGAAAACAATCAGCAGATTATTACTGAAGTGAAAGCACTTCAAAAAAATCTAAGTATGAAAAAGTTATGGAAGTTAAAATTTATAGTAAATCAAATATACTTTATTAATATTTTTTAAATATAAAATACTATAAAAATTTACTATAAAATAACTATAAAATGAAAGCTATATATCTAACCAAGTTGTGTTCCAAATTTAAAGTTGATATCACAAAAATTTGAGATTTTTTTAGGCGTTATACCAAAAATAGCCACCAGGTGCCATTGAATTCCATTGAATTTAATTGTATGCATTCTGCCATAACAAATTAATACATTTCTATCCAAATATCACTTCTGTCACTAAATATGGAACCTTGAGACTCAGACCTTTCTGACAATATGTGCTTTGTCAAGATTAGAAAAGGTTTTGATAATAAATTATGAAAGATGATGCCCAAAAGGGGAGGGGCCTAATGAAAAATACCATTGGTAACGCAACGTCCAATTTCAAAACGGTTTTCACAGGATGAATTCTGAGTTTGTAAGCTTTTAAATGATACCTAATTTATGATAACTACTAAACTATGTGATATAATAATAATTTTTTATATATATTATATATATAATATACTTTTTAGAGGACTTCTTACCTTACTTTTTAAAATATAATTGTATCTTTTTTTATTGACAAATACTAATTATGTTTTATTATGAACTTTTAGCACTAAAAAGTTTCAATTATTAAAAGTGTGTGCGTCGACTTTTTGTGACAAAGGACAGAAACTCCGGTAATGACGTCATTTTTTTTTGTCATAAATTCATATATTACTGTTCATTCATAATTTGTAAGAAAAAAACAGCACTGAAATATCTATTCAGGAGTCTTAGACCTTTCCAACGATTTATAGTTTGTCATGACTAGATTAGGATTTAGTAGTAATATAGTGAAGTAAATTTAGATGTGACAGTTAAGGGGTAAGGGTGCTGCCTCAGTGACAAGCTGGCCCCTAAAGGTACCATTTTTGCACATTTTTCAATCCTGCCTTCCAAAGCACGTAAAGATCTAGAACAAATTCAAAGCTCAAAGTGAGCTTTACTTTAAGTGAGTTTTACTTTGTTGCCATCCTATTTCTGAACTTTCGGACATGGTGCTCATTAACAAAACATAGCTGGTCTCATTTCTTACCATCCTCTGGTTCTAGCTTGGCGCAGGTCTCGGCCGTCATCAGACTGGCCATAAAGCGATGTCCGTTCTTGGGGCTGTTGGAGTGGTGCATAACATCTGTGGAGCTGATGCTGGAGCTGATGGAGGAGCCCAGCAGTGGGCGGTTGATAACAGAGCAGGTGGATGAGGAAGTGGGCTCCAAGGTGGTGGCGAGATGCTCCTTGTCTTTGTCCACATCCAGTGAGTCTAACCTGACTTGAGCGGTGCTGCGGGGCTGACGCTCATTCTGAACAGCTGACAGGAGATGGATTGAAAGGTTTAGAAAGCGGAGACAGTAGAGGAAGTCGGAAAGAAGAGGATACCTTTAAAAGTTGACTCACCATCCTTGTTCATGCCAGCTTGAAGGCATTTCTTTAAGCGACACGCCTGGCACTGATTCCGATGGGCTTTATCCACAGGACACATGCCTGTACCAGCTTGACATCTGTAAATTTCAATATGAGTTTCTTAGTTTATGTTCTTGCACTGGTTTTAAAGAACATTCTACACTCTCAAGAAAAAAAGGTACAAAAGCTGTCACTGGGGCGGTACCTTTTCAAAAGGTACACTTTTGTACCTAAAGGGTGCATATTGGTACCTTAATGGTACCTTAATTAATGGTACCTTAATTGGTACCTTCAATCTTCTCTGCTCCCAACTTTGAATATGTAAGGTGTTTTCTCACCTGTAGATGAGTCTGCGCCTAACACTGCGCTTGAAAAAGCCACTGCAACCATTGCAAGCATATATCCCGTAGTGTTTCCCACTGCTGGTGTCCGAACACACTTTACAGAGAAGTCCCGAGTTCAGGATCTTGCCAGGAGCGGGGCTTTTATCTGGGAAATCAAGGAAACAACTATTTGTTAGTCCATGTCGCAATCACATATTCCCAATCCAATCGATTGGAAAAAGTAATCTCTAGACAGTGTTTTCAACTGCCATTTCATACTTGTTAGAGGAATAGGGCAAAGTGTCCAGACTTTGTCTGCATGAACCTTGCTTTAAGAATACTAGCGTTTTCAGGACTTTCGGTGAAATATTAAAAATGAAATTCCAAAATAAGTTTGAAAGTTTATTGATTGCAAGAGTCTTTGCCACTTTTCACAACTACTGTAAATTGAAGGAGCAGTTACTCACCCTCTTGACTGTCATCTGAGTTGCTCCTGGAAGAGTCTGATGGCGATACAAATTGTACCATCGACATTTCCGACATTGGATCCTCCATTCAATGTACTGTAGAAGTTCACAGAAGCTATTTCTGAAGTGTACCCTCTGAAGGAACTGGCTTTTGAGGTCAAAATATCTGTCCCAGGTGGATTAATTGGAGTCCTACTCGGTCCTTAAAAAGAGATCCGTCCAGCCTTGAGACTGTTAGATGTTTCTTCAAGTACTCTATCCTGGTCCGTTCTTTACTCTTGAGTATCTCTGTCCTGTAGAACTTGGTGTCTGTTGCTTTTGTAAAGTGCAGTGTGGTCTGTCACCTCCTCCTGGTGAGTCTAGCGATGCCGGACAGTGAGTGACTCTGAGGCTACCGTGGGCTCCCTAAAGGAAGACAAAGGGATTAGCAGCAAGCGCTGTGTAAGCAAGTGCCTATGTGTCATCCTCTTAATCTTTACTGTCCATCTAGGGGTGGATCAATCAGTCACACTCAGTATTAGCTCCATCCACAACAAGTGTGGATAGAAACGAATAAACAAAAGGATTGGGGTTGAGTCATAACTAGCTCTCATCTGTTCTCTTTTGAGGTTTTCCCTCAGAATTCATGAATGAGGACTTTGTTAGCATCACAAAACTTTCAGTGGTTAGCTATTAATTCATTTTGTATGTGGCGATTTGGCTATCAATGGTTTCTAAGTTTCACTAATCAATATTGATTTCATGGGTCAACACCTGTTTTTGTTATGATCGGTGATCCAAATTCACACTGACATTTTTAACTACACAGGACATGAGATATGAAGGAATGCTAATGTCTATCTATTCTGTACCTAACTACAAATTAATTTTATTTTATTTTAAATGAATCATATTTTCTTACGTACATGTGCACAGACTGTAGGGAGCATCTGCTCCAGGCGATTCTTCCCCAATGTTTTATGGTATTTCATCATTGTTTAATCCTCAACTGTCCACTATTAACGATCAGGCAATGCTAATCTCTATTGGCTCGAGATAGTCAGGATTTAAATCTTGTTTTTACTTAAAAAGAAAAATGATGTCCAACGATGATTGACTGAGGCATATTTGTGTGTGTCCTTATAACTGAAATTCAAATTACATTTTTATGAAGGCATGATGTTTATAAAATATTTGTTCAACATCAATATTTTAGGTTGACATTGATATGAAAGTATGGTTTGGTGCTCAAGTATGGTTTGGTGCTCAACTTTCTTAAATAATCATGGCATAACAATATTTCAAATCAAAATTTCACAACTGTCCATTTCAAGAGATGCAAAAAATATGTTTTTTGTTCATATTTGTATTATTTATTTATGCCGTTTTGATACATTTAATACGTTTTTTTTTGCATACTTACAACATTGATATGAACTGATGTCAGTTATATAATCATAATCAATAATTATATCATGTTTAATTTACATAAACAATAATTATGCTCAACATTTTAAGAAAAATAAATTTAGTAAGATATGTGTTATACATGTATTTTTATTAGGGCTGTGCAAAAATTAATTGTGATTAATCGCATCCAAAATAAAGTCTGTGTTTACATAATATATTTGTGTGGCTGTATATAATTATTTTGTATATATAAATACACACACATGCATGTATATATTTAAGAAAATGTGTTATTCATATATAAAATATTTATATAATATAGATTATGTATATTAATATATATATATATATATATATATATATACAGAATTTAAGTGCAAATAATTCTTAAATATATACATGCATGCATAGGTATTTATATATGTGCTATTCATATATAAAATATTTATATTTATATAATATAGATTATGTATTTATATATTTATATATATATATATATATATATATATATATATATATACAGAATTTAAGTGCAAATAATTCTTAAATATATGCATGCATAGGTATTTATATATGTGTTATTCATATATAAAATATTTATATTTATATAATATAGATTATGTATTTGAAGTGTTCAGATGCAAAAGCCTCTAAGTGCCATTTGAAATTTTCTTCTAAAATGATCATTTTTATCAAGCTTGTATATTTAAGTTCAGTAATTTTACTTAAATGGCAATGAAGATTACCTATTAATTGTCATTTAAGTGAAATTACTGAACTTAAATATACAAGCTTGATAAAAATGGTCATTTTAGAAGAAAATTTCAAATGGCATTTAGAGGCTTTTGCATCTGAACTCTTAATTTATATATATATATATATATATGTGTATATATATATATATATATATATATATATATATATATATATATAGAATTTAAGCGCAAATAATTCTTAAATATATACATGCATGCATAGGTTTTTATATATGCAAAATAATTATATACAGCACACACAAATATATTATGTAAGCACAGACTTTCATTTTGGATGCGATTAATCGCAATTAACTTTTGTGCAGCCCTAATTTTTATACATATTTTACAATAAATATTATTATAACAAATACACACATGCATAATATCTTATGAAAATATTTCAGTTTTTCATGCCGTATAGCATGTCACACTTCGGAATACTATCCATTCGCTCTTCATGAGTATATACAGTATGTACACCAAATTGTCTTTTTATGACCAAACAGCTACTCTCAGATCAACAATTGTTAATCTCTCTAACTCTCAGAGCACAAACGCATCACCTCAGCAGAAGTCCTGTCTGCTCCTGTACCCCGGCTAGTATCCGCTAGCACCCACTTTAAATCAGCTAAGCGGCTTAGCCTACCATAAAACGTGTTCTCTCAAGATAACAAAGACCTAAAATGAAAATAGGGGGAGCAGGGAAAGAAAACAATTAGCCGCTTGTGAGGCTGTGGGAGCCGCGCGGGCCCCGACAACGACACCGGTGCCATATGGTGGCTGCTCTCTGGATCCAGCTCTGCCTAATTAGTGACCCCTGTGTGATTTACTGGTAATTAGAGAGCTGAAGTCAGTGATTTGCTTTTTTCTTTTGATTTGTGTATCTATCTTATTAAAGTCTTAAGCATTGCAAGGTCACACACAAAAGCCAGACAGCAGCACATGCCATCTTAAACCCATCTCCCCACCACGGCGAAGGGTCTGTCATTGGAGCCACAAGCACAACAGGTGGTCATATTGCTCATAAACATATAACCACAATCAAGTGACCTTTTAATTGCCTACAGGACTGTTGACACAAAACAAGTTTAACACGCCTTATCTTGACTCGGTTGATGTAACTCTTTTCTAATTGGTTTGTTTAAACTCAAAAGATGAATAAGCCGCAGACAGAGTGTTGTGTAGTCTGAGGAGATGATCTCTGTGAACCAAGAATCCTCCTTAATACTCCGTTGGCATTAAACTGGTGTCTTAGTCCCACTGACAGAGCCCTCTCTGTTGACCTAAACGACTGAGTAAAAAGATTACCGCTCCTCGATTAGGTTGGGGTCTTCTTGGGGAGCAGACGGAGCCATTTGAACTCTGAACGGGAGACTTTAAATTTGTTCTGTCTCACAAAGGCCTTGAAAGGCCTAGACCTAAGTGAACAACAATCAACTTTTTGGACGCATGTGTAATTTGTGATTTACTGCCATATTTCACGTCAATAGCCAAAACAAAAATCTCAGTCAGCGTCTCTACTTCCGGAAGCGCGTTCTGCAGGCCAAGTGTATAGAGGCAAAACTTTAATAAAATCCGTTTTCTCAGAAACGGAGACAACGATTTTAGAAACGCTGATTCGCTAGTCGAATTTCGTACGATATGAGAGAATACTAACCCTCAAAGTTGTTGATGTAGCTCGAAATATATAATTTAAATAACTTCTCTTTTTCACTCTTGTGTGACAGCTAAATGCCTCACAGTGTTGTTAACATCATTCACGTTAACCGCAGGACGTTTTTATAAACAGCAAGTGTAATTTGACACAATCTCCACCTAACGCAAAACCGGCTTCTGACACATAGACTGACAAAGATTTGTTAGATAGACTATTAATGATTTTATTGATTAGTTGTTGGAGCCCTAGAGCTGTAGTCATCTCAAGTGACACCCAGGAATCAACTCTAGGATTAAAATGACACTTGCAGTTGGATACATTCGGCTACAAACTTCACCACGTAAAGCCTGAACAATGTACTCTGTGTCATATCTATAGAGTATTGGCAACTCAGTATGATCCTCATGGCTTTATCCTTCTATTCATCACACAGTCTAAATTGTTTCTCCTGAGACTGTGGGATAAGCAGTGGGAATGGGATGATCCTAATTTGCCTGAGGGTCTCCTTAAATCCTGGAATAACTGGGAAAAAAGATCTCCCTAACTTGACCACCATTGCCCTGCCTCGTTGTCTTGTGACATCAAATACAGACCAGTCTAAGGTTACCAGACAGATATAAATATTCTGTTAACGCTTCTGAGAAGATTTATGGATCCGTCACCGATTTACACGTAGAAAATCCACATTTTGTCCGGCTTGCCTTCATTATGGCGAAATCCCAAGTTGGCCCTAAGTGATGACAAACCATTCCCCGACTGGAATTATGTACAGATTTGAATGGTGCTTGGCTGGTCAAACCCCTTGAAACTGAAACTTGAGACTCTCTTGCCTGCACTTGAGACGGTGACGTGAGCTCCACTGAAAGACAGTCTTCTTTCCTATTGGTTGTCGCTCGCGAAAATCGCTTCTCATTTGCATAAAGTTGAAAATTCTCAACTTTTGTCGCTTGTCTCTTGTCGCTTGACACGCCCACATTCTGTCGCCAACGGTCACTGTCGCCGGATGTCGCCAGCGCTCCATTGAAATGAATGGGATCTTGCCGCTTTGTCGCTGCATGACGCTGGCGGTGTGAACGGGGCTTATCAAGCGAAACGATCGCTCATTTAAAAAATTAATAAAAGAGTTTACGTTTTATAAGCTCAAATGCTCGCCTTGCTCTGTTCTGTGCAGACTGATCTCATGAAGTAGCGTGTGTATGACACCGCCAATTCGTATTTCCATTTTTGGCGTGCTATCAACCACGCATAATCGCCTGTTCAGCGTGTTTATTAACGCCGTTGACTTAACAATATTACTGTATATATACATATATATATGACTTACCTCAACCACGTCCCTAAACCTACCCGTCACTGGGGTTAATGGCATTTATGAGTGTTCCCCTACCATCCTAGAAAAAGATCGCTCCCCAGATGTAGCTCTACATTTTGCTTTGTTTCGCTCTGACATTTGACGGCGTGTACAGACACGCGAAATCACGGACATTAATGGAGTAGACATACACGCGGATACACGCGGATAGCTCAAAATGCGTTGAGATTACACGCCACTTGACTCGAAAGTGGCGTGTATGTTTACGCAAAAGTCATGATGTCATGTTGTTTTGTGATGAGCGTTCGTGACTCTCCTGTTCAAATTCGTTCATCAAAATGAACAAATCTTTTTCGAGTCTTGACTCGAAGGGTCCTTGATAAGACCCTTATTCATCGTCTGGTGTCGTTTAAAGCCCTTTGAAGCTGCACTGAAACTCTCATTTGGACCTTGAACCGTTTGGACCCATTGAAGTCCATTAAATAGAGAAAATCCTGGAATGTTTGCATCAAAAACCTTAATTTATTTTCAAATTATATCTACAGTTTGGAAAAAGGATGACAAATGTATGATGAACACAAAAAGATGCAAAAAAATGTCGTTTTTTTTCTTTCGTTTTGCTTTTCACCTGCTGATCTAGAATTAGTGTTGACTTCTGTACCCACTTTGTTGTGTTTTGTTGGTTTGCTTGCATGCGTTTCCAGACGGCGTGTTCAGCATGGGAGAATGAGAGCTGAATGTCAAAACATGTGAGTGTGAGTTTCCAGAACTAAAGCTCGGCGCATGACACATTCCTGTTGATGTCATGTGTGAGTGACACACCTGAGTGTGTGCTTCACAGCGGCTCGGCATTAGCTGTGTTTATGTAACTAGCAGGTGGCAATAACGCATAATGTTCCTAGTGGCTTTTTAGGACAAGACTTGCTTAGATGAGCAGAGCAGAGATTACCATAAAAGAAAGAGATTAGATTGGCCTAAAAATAGAAGGAATATTATACACTATGATTGATAAGGTTTACAGGTAACCCTTTGGATCATTTCAGGTCAAGGCTATGTACTAGGACGCTGGTTAAGCCTGTTTGATGTTCAAAAGGTATTTCATAATCATCTTTAGTGCTCAAGTTTTGGATCTTTTATAAAACCCATAATGATGGTTCGTTTCAAAATATGCACACCAAAAAATGGCAGAAAAATATTTTGTTCATAAATGTATCAATATATATTTCAATACATTTTATACAAAAAATATTTTATTTTATACAATAACTATACTGTATTTTATATAATAATTGTATACAACATAACCTATATTTCCTCAATATTTTTGTCTATTCTGTGTACTTTTATATAATATTAGTAATATATTTTAAATACAAAAATATATATATAAACATATTTATGCTGTCTAAAATACAAATTTGCATTCATCCTTAAGAAATGATCATTACAACTTTTATCATACATATATATATACACACACATACAGTATATTGCTGTATGGGAAACAGATTGAATTAGCTATAACTTAAGATATAAAATGATAAACATAACTCAATTAAAAATATAAATTAAGCTACAAATGTAAGAGATATTATTACAGACATTTAATTGCATTCATTAAAATGCATAATAAAATAAAATAATACAATAAGATTCCTTTTCATTCCTCTGCTTTATTATGTTTTGTTGGTTTGCTTTTATTTGTTTATTTGATAACTAAAGTTATAACTAAATGTCAGATAATATGCAACTATACTGACATTTCATTGCATTTACTGACTTTAAACACTGATATTCAGATTACATCAAACACATGTATCTGTGAACATCCCTTAAGCAACAAAAGACTTACACTGATCACAAAGGCATTTCATAGGCACAGGTGTAGTGTAGCAGAGCAGTCATGGGCCACAGTTAAGGCGTTTAGAGTCTGATCTGTGCAGTGCTGACAGTGTAACTCAGCAGGTGTTACATAACCGTACGCTGAAGTCTCTCGCTGTGTGCGACCAGACCGTGAACGCCACAGATTACTATAGGCTCTCTATACGTCAGGGGAAAGCTGTTGATGTAAGACGCTCCACACACAGGATAACACCCCTGCTTATTAACACTTCTATCCACTGTCAAATCTAATTAGTTGGTCTATAATATAAGGGAAATAACTGCATTGAGAAAATAAGTCAACTAAAATGTATTTTCAACTTATAGTAGGATATATATCCTACCATATAAAGTAGATATATGTGAGTGTGTGTTTGTGAATAAAAAGGCAAATAAAACATTTTACAAATTGCAACTTTACCATAAAATATTAGTAATGTTACTATAAAAAAACAAGTAAAACACTGTAAAGTAAAACCCTATACATCATATATATTTATATATAAATGTTAGTGATGTTAATTTCAATGGACAAAAAAACTATAAATTACTTAAATTAGCTTGCCATATATGGTAAAAATGCACATATGTTTTCTGTAAATATAAAAAAAATCAGTAACAAAAATAAAATAATTAAGGAAATTCTATTTATATAATACTGTACATTTTACATGGCATTATGTATTAAACTAATGTATAAATTGTGTTTAAAAGTTACAGTTCACGTTCAATTCATGCACTGTAAAAAATATTGTTGGTTTAACTTGAAAAATGACCTGTAAAAGTAACCAGGCTGCCTTTTAAGTGAATTGAAATGGAAAAGCTGAGTTAATACAATGAAGGAGATTGATTTAATCATCAGAAACTCAAAATATTATGTTATATGAACTACATAAATTATTTAAGTTGATTTGGACAAAAGAAAAAATGTTGTGATTACAAATATTCACAAATGTGAAATATCACATTTGCTTTAAACAAATCAGTTATGTGCACTGGTGTTTTTGTTATATGATGGTTTGTGAGTGTAGAGGAGAAAAGTGCATGTTTTTTTTCTTTTCTTTTAATTTTATAAAAATATGCACACATTTGTAAAAAGTTGTGTCAGGTTTCCTGTTTTTTTTTTTTTTTTTTTTTTTCAGTAGCCTAAACAAATTACGCCGGGTGTATGATAGGGCCGCTTGTGTTTATTGATTGAACGCTTCATCCGCTTGTGGCAGATCGTGTGTGTGACACGTGGCGTTTGCGGGTCAGCCGTCAGTCAGTGAGCTGCTCTCTATCTATTGTTAATCAATAAATAGACCTATTATATTGCCTAAGTACACAAAAGACCTTTTTCTCTCAAATATTGTTCACAAATCTGTCTAAATCTGTGTTAGTGAGCACTTCTCCTTTGCCGAGATAATCCATCCACCTCAGGTGTGGCATATCAAGATGCTGATTAGGCAGGCCACAATAAAAGGCCACTCTAAAATTGCATAAAGATAAAGCTAAAAAAAAATATCACTTGGAGTATGTCTAATGATGATGAAGAGTCAAGTTGTGTGAGTTTCTCAGATGAGATCAGGCTTATGGACGGTTCTGGAGTGTGTGTGTGTGTCACACTCTCAGCGCTCCTCCGCCTCAAACACGGCCTGACCTAGATCTCTGACAGTAAACAGATGCCGTAGCGTTGCTGCCATCAGCAGAATACAGCGCTGGCCGGATCAGCTGTCAGATTAACCCTGAGGAACGAGCATCACTCATCACCACTGCAGGACAGGAGGACGAGCAGCTCACTGACTGACGGCTGACCCGCCAACGCCACGTGTCACACACACGATCTGCCACGAGCGGATTCAATCAATAAACACAAGCGGCCCTATCATACACCCGGCGCAATGCAGCGGCAAACGCGACAATAAGTGTTTTTTGCTAGTTTCAGCCTGACACAATTATGATTTTCTCGTCCTGCAGCACGTTATTTAAAGGGGTGGTTGATTATGATTTCACTTTTTTAACTTTAGTTAGTGTGTAATGTTGCTGTTTGAGCATAAACAACATCTGCAAAGCTACAACGCTCAAAGTTCAAAGCGAAGTGAGACGACAAACGGCTGGTAGAGAGCGACACAACATTCCTCCCGGCTTAGTGACATCTTCCAACCCTAAAATTTACATAAACGCCGCCAACGGAACAAGATTTAGAGATTATCAACACAGAATATGCTAATCAATGACTTGAAGATAACTACTCATAAGCTCATAAATTCGTCAACTAACCATTCAGGAATGTCCTGTTGCATTCTACATGTCACTTCTTCTTGAGTCGCTCATCATTCTGACTCCGGTTTGAGCATAAAAGGCTAAACGTTTTTGAAAATTTCAGTGCATGTGTGTGTGAGGTGAAAGAACACATGCTCTTGAAGCTCCGCCCTTGTGCCGGGAGCATCAGCTCATTTGCATTTAAAGGGACAGACACAAAAACGGTGCGATTTTGCACACCCTCAAAAAGTGACAACTTTAATGTGCTATATAAACATATCTGTGGGGTATTTTGAGCTCAAATTTCACATTGACACTCCAAGACATCAAAAACATATTTTACATTTTGTGAAAAGGCCATTATACCACACATTTAAAAAGCTAATACATTTGTGCCCATTTGTGCACCCATGGACTTGTCCGTATTGTTGGCGCATTGCTCTTTTGCTATTTTTGCGTTGCTATTTACAACAGCAGAAGACCCCACCGGGTGCCACTCATCTCCACTACAAATAGGAAAAAGAGGCTACAATTTGCAAGAGCTCACCAAAATTGAACCTTGTTACCACTGTGCAGGATGGTGGTGGTGGTGTAATGGTGTGGGGGATGTTTTCTTGGCACACTTTAGGCCCTTTAGTGCCAATTGGGCATCGTTTAAATGCCACGGCCTACCTGAGGATTGTTTAAATTCTGACCATGTCCATCCCTTTATGGCCACCATGTCCCCATCCTCTGATGGCTACTTCCAGCAGGATAATGCACCACGTCACAAAGCTTCGAATCATTTCATATTGGTTTCTTGAACATGACAATGAGTTCACTGTACTAAAATGGCCCCACAGTCTCCAGATCTCAACCCAATAGAGCATCTTTGGGATGTGGTGGAACGGGAGTTCATGCCCTGGATGTGCATCCCACAAATCTCCATCAACTGCAAGATGCTATCCTATCAATATGGACCAACATTTCTAAAGAATGCTTTCAGCACCTTGTTGAATCAATGCCACATAGAATTAAGGCAGTTCTGAAGGGGGTCAAACACAGTATTAGTATGGTGTTCCTAATAATCCTTTAGGTGTGTGTACATGTATATAATTTATTTATTTATTAATTATTTTGGTTAATGAATGAAACAAAATTATTGTTTATGTATTGTAGAGTTGATTAATTATATTGTACTTGTTTTCTATTAATTGTCAGGATGCCGATATAAGTGAAGAGGACAGGAGACAGAAACAGGCACCTGTGCAGCAGAAATCGCCGCGTGTTTCCGCAGGTGAAGTGTTTGTCCTTGAAGGCGTATTGACAGAAGTTCACATCTCCGTGCATCACATAAGGCGCTTTGTGTATAATCTCTTTGAATGTCAGCTCTTGTCAAAGAGTGAGGGTAACTTTTACAGTGTGCGAGAACATGTGCACGTCGACTTATAGTCTAGACATTAGTCTATATTTATTTAGCTTCCGTCTAAGGTGTCCGATAATGATATTTTGATTATGATTTCACTACATTTTAGTCTTTATTATGGTAATAGTGCTATTGGTTTCTTTACTTTTTACACGCCTCACAAAAACATGCCTAATCACACTTCAACAACACAAGAAAGAGAAAGATACTTTATATTAGATGTATTTTACTACTATACTTACACCAAATATACAGTATATATAAATTATATATGTAGACCATAAAACAAACAAAACATAATACAAAACACAAACATTAAAATAAAAACAAATATGTATATATCAATAGATATACAATTCAGCATGTGCTTAAATTCAAAACAAAGCAAAAACAACTTCATTTTAAACATAATTTTTAATTTTCCTTTAAATGTCCTAAAGACTGAACCATGTAGGCCTACCTTACATGCCTCATTGCCTCATACAGTAAAAAATAGACTGTAAAAAAGTATTTTTTGGTGAAGTAAATACTATTGAAATAAAAAAACTTTGTAATTAACATGAAAAAGTTAGTTCAGGCAAGAATGAAAAAAAATGAAGTAAATTACATATCAGTACTTATCAGAAAGTGTAAATATCAACTCAATAAAATTAAGTAAAAATTACTCAACTTTTCTGATACTGAGGTTTCCATCATGCACTGGACCATGAATAATTAATGAGGTTAATTTTTCACTGGTTTCCAGCTGTATTTACACTGTTTTATCATTTGTCAGTATTAGTAACTTGCCATTTTGGGTAAATTCGAGTAAATTTTTTGCTCAAAATGACACATTCACACAAAAATCATCAAATGTTACCGCCAGTGTGTATTGTCTACCAAGTATTGAGGTCTTTGCATTCACATGATGCTTAACATCTGACAATGATGTAATATAAATTACTTAGATGATCTAAGTAAAGCACATACTACAAATGACTAATAAAATTCAATATTATTGTTATAGTGAAATGGAAATTTCAACTAAATCGATATTAATCAACCTTTTACTAGCCGAGTTAAAATTACTTATTTTCTTTGTTACTTTCACTTAACTAGGTTAAGTAAAGTTGACTTAATTTCAAATTCCAAGTAAATTTAACTTTAGATTTCTAATTAAAGCTACTGATAAATACGTTTAGGTTTTTACTTGGCAAATCTTTGTAAATTTACTAGAATTTTCTGACGGAAAAAAGTTAATCCTACTCCAATTTTTTTTCAGTGTATGAACTTTTCCTTGAGGCTTACATCAGAGATGAAGAAGCTGCACTCAGATCACTGCGCAAAGTAAATTAGACAGAGACGGAGATAATCACTTCAGATACGGAATGCGAGTTTCAAGAAAACAAACAAGGTAAACAGTTTGAGATCTTGATCTCCCCCATTTATGATCCAGAACGCTCATTTGTCCTAGCTATTTGAGTTTATTCATAAAAAAACAATGACATAACACACTTTTTTCAATCATTTATGTCATTTACACATAGAGCTTCTTCTATATAGCCTACTGTGAGTGAAACAATGCATCTGTCCTTTATACGACATGGCTTATGTAGGCCTATACAGTTGCCAATAATAGGCTCTAATCGTGAAATAAAAACGAATAAGCTCTAAAATCTAATTAGGGCCATTTATCATATTCAGAATAGCCCTAATGCCCCTGTCATGGTGGAAGGAAGCCAGAGATTTATACATCTATGACTCATCAGTGATTAATCTTTGTGTCCCGGATTAAACGCATTCGTGGACACGAGCGAGTGGCCATATGCTGTAATGCTGAACTCGTGTTATTGGGGTAGTACTGAGGGAAATTGGCACAAAACAACACGCCATGTTTTAGCACTAATTAACTAATAAGATTATTAACTAGATTTCCGAATCGACATTAACCGACAGAGAAATTGCAAGCCGCTTGCCAAGTGAGGAGAATTTGGCAGGAAATCTCTTCAGCTGCGCACAATATATCAACTGCTAGTCTTTTGCTCACGATACAGATTTCATATGTGATATCTAACTTTGTTCAATGATGTGTTATCATCACTTCAACAATATGTGTAAAAAATATGAGTTGTTTTTGGGAGTATAAACAGAGTATAGCCTATCTATACGTGCCATTTTTGAGTCATTCCAGTGTATCTTTCATTGTCTACACACCCGAAGGTCATGTATGGGTCAGTCTACCAGCCTCACACCGGACATGTGGATGAAGGGGAACAGAAGAGGGCCCGGGGGGAATGGGGCGGCACTGTTGCCTTCTGGGATTAGCCAATCCGTGCCATCTGCTAGCGGTCGCGTAATCCCGTCAATGAGAAAATCAATTGTCTAAGTAAATATCAAAGGCATGTAAGCTCATTTTGGCAAGTAACTTAAACATTAGGAGGACTTAAGTTAAAAGACCATGTTAGTGCTGAGCAAGGGATAGGGAGGCTTATTCATCGGGTGCAACTCGCTGCTGAATCGTCAAATAAGGATCAAGCTGCAATTAACAGAGACAACAAGAAAATAAGACACGCACTAATAGAGAAAACTGTTTCAAAAATATGGACGTGCTTGTATACAAACTAGAAATACAAACTCTCTTGTCTAATATATGAAAATAATTAATATTTAAATTACATATCAAATTAAATATTTATTTTTTAAATACTAGTGTGTATATACATATATATATATATATATATATATATATATACACACACACATACTAGTAAAAAAATTGTTTTTTAAAAAAATAACTAATACTACTATTTAAAAAATAAATATTAAATAAAATTTTATATGTAATTTAAATATTAATTATTTTCATGTACGTGTTATTTATATATATATATAATAAGATATTATATATATATATATATATATATATATATATATATATATATATATATATATATATATATAATTATTTAACACTTATTCATTTATTTATTTATAATTAGTGGGAAAAAAGTATATTTTAAATCATTTTAGAAAAAAAAATAGTTTTTGTTAAACTTTAACAACATAGCAAAAATAACAACATAATGATCTATATATATATATATATATATATATATATATACATACATATATATAAAATGCAAAAATATATTATATATATTGTAGAAAAAAGTTAAACCAATTACATAGAAACCAAACTAAGATACAGTAATAAAAAAGTGTCTTTATACAAATTATTTAAATTATATAAATGTATATAATTATATTATAATTATACATTGCTATTTTTGTAAACTAAAACTATTAGAGATCATTTTACAGAAATAAATCTGTAAAAAAAGATTTAACTTAAAAACTTAATGTAGAAATGTTGCCCTGGCAACTAATTGAAATAAAATAAGTTAAACTATTAAACTTACTAAAACTAAAATTGAAGTAAATATAAGTTAAAGACAAATAAAAATAATAAAGACAATAATAGCTTATTGAAAATTGTAACAAATATATAAATAAAACCTAAAAAAGAAAAAAAGCATTGAATCCAGGTGCTTTGTGCGCCAGAAGTGTGTTTCGGGACACCCGCGCCTCGGTGTCCTACTTCAGCTCCTGTGTAAACCCCATCAGAGTTAAGTTAATAGGATCTGCTGCCGTGAGGATGGTGAGACGGGATTGGTGTCGTAGTGCCAGGCGACTTCATTAAATGTGTAGCTACTTTACATCAGCCATTTACCTGATGGGGAGAACGGGTGATTTACCTGTGGGGAAGTTGAGCCACCCTTTGTTTCTTAACCACAATCAAAAAAATCTGTCATGTGACCATTTTTCTCACCCTGTGACGGAGAGAGGCCAATGAGAATAAGTGGTAAGGGCATTTATGTAAAAAAAAATAAAAAACACTTTTATGTTCAAGGAGTTCAACAATTACATACACTTTGAAAAAAGTGTTTTATTAAGTTATAATACAAGGGTATACCGTCAACATGATGCTAGCTCTAAGCTAGTTTGTTAAAATGCAGGGAGTGGGGTAAATTGAGCCATGACACTATTACCCATTATTATTACTATACTGTAATTCTACATGTCAATCTTATATTTTATCATTAAAATGACGTGACATCAGTCAGTCACAAAAATAACCTAGGTTAAATGATGAACAGAGTTTTTAATTTTCCATCTGCACAATGACAATGTTCTGATATCATACAGTTATTCATTTAATACCAACATTTATACAAGCTTTAGTGTCTATTGTATTTAAGGATAAATACATTATTAAGAAAGAAAATTAACTTGAAAATCATTCTTGCAGAGCTCTTTATTTAAAAAATTACATTTTCTTTAGCAAAAGTCAGTTTACATGATCATAAAAAAATTGTGCAAATTCAGAAGCAATATTCCAGTGCACACACAGATCCCTCTTCAGTTTTAGTGGCTCATCGGTGATCTTACAGCCCGTTATACTCATGCTTACAGTGGCCAACAAACAGAGGCTCCGCCTGGATCCCTCGCCTGCACAAACACAAACACAAATCAATCATTTTTATCAGTTAAAACTCAATTTCCTCACTGAAAATCTTAAATAATATGCTTTAAACCCTGTAAAGCCTGACATGTGAAATAATAGTCCGAATGAAATGTTTGAAATGTAACAGTTTATTTACCCTTTAGACAACATATGTAAAATCAAAGTTGCATATGCGTTTTAGTTGAGTATCGTATTTGATACATCATGCTTTTCATGGATCATATAGTTACGATATAGTGAGAATATGGGAGCTCGTTTGTGAGGAGGAAAGAAACGGATCGAATTTTATTCAGAGGAACAAACTGAGCGAAAATATGCAATTTGGTGAAGCTTCTGATGTTTATATGGCTTCTAAAATTAAACTGAAACGATATTTTACTTGATAAAAAAGCATGAACTATCAGACGACAGAAGGCATGTAGATTATTCAGCAACGTTTGGATCATGTTGATAATTTAGAAGCGTTTGTGTATCGATTAAAACAGTATGTTTTATAGGGTTAATAATAATTAGCATATGAAATAATGAATTTTGTATGTGTACAGTGTGACTAATAGGTGATAAAGAATATATTTCAATACCTTAGAAGTTCACAGCGAAACTCTTCCAGGCGAGGGAAGGCCAGATCTGCGTTCAGAGTTTTTTCTTCATCGCTCCACAACCTCTCCGCTGCAGCACAGGCTCTCGGCCTTCACAAACACAGTCAAAGATTTTGCAACAATCATAATAATCTAATTAATTATCTTGTCAGTGTATTTTTTCATACCACAGACGTGGGCTCAGATTGGTGGCGTCGACATATTCACCCCACATGGCGACCTCTCCACCGATCACCAACTTCTTCTGTTCTTCTGTCCCTAAATCATAGAAAAAAAGCACACATTTAGTCAAATACTCATTTAAAAATAACGTTTTTTTATTGGCATCAATGATTCATGAAGAACATTTGGAATGTTTCCATTTCACAAAAGGTTCTTTGGATTTTTCAAATGTTCTTCTTCACACTAAAATAATGGTTCTTTTCACTGTTCACTTCAAAGTTCTTTAGGGAGCCAAATATTGTTATTCTATGGCATTGCTGTGAAAACCTAATTGTGTAACTTAAACTCAAAAAGCTATAACTTAAAAGTTTAACAATTAATTAGTTGCCAAGAAAGCATTTTATTTTTATAATTGACAATTATAAAAATAAAATGCTTTCTTGGCAACTAATTGACAATAAGAAAAAATAAGTTTAAGCAAAATCACTAAAAATAAAAAAAGTTTAAAATAAATATTTTAAATGAATAAAAAAAATTGCTCATCTGTCCCTTAATTATGTAAATTTAACCAGATACACACTTAAAATAAACCAGCACTGCACTACAAACAACAACAGCAAAGCAAACAAAACGCAAGATAATAGTTGATTTATCATTCATTATTATAGTTCAGTGAAATTAATTAGAGCTAACTGACTAGCTAACTAGAATCAAATGTATCTGAACCAGGAAACGGCATCAGGTTCTTATTAATCGCCCGTTTGCTATTCTGTTTGAATATTGACCCCAGCCTAACATGCTGCTCCACACACCGGAGAAATTCTGGGGCTGCACTGCGTAGGAAACACGCCAGTCCTGGCCGTAGCTGATGTGGTTGATGTACCAGGGGGCAGAGAGCAGAACCCTGTGCCCCGCCTTGGTCATCTTGTTCAGTTCAGCCCGGTAACCTTCACCCTTCCAGATCTCCAGAACCGTGTCCTGTGGAATCTGAGACAGTGTACAGACAGGAAACACTGGGTCACGCACTTCACGCTTTATAGGCCTCTTTGGATTGAGCAATTATCTCTGAGTTATTTTGTGCATAAATGCAACATTTTAGGGCTTTAACACTTTTATGGAGTGTATTGTGAGGCGAGGACAGGAAATGATGGGGTGAAGAGGCGGAAACGAGATTTAAAAAATGTCGCAAGCTAGACTCAAAATCAAAAAGCGACAGAACTCAGCATCTTAACCACTAATCCACAGCTCTAAAATAAAACAAAGTTATTTTGTGCATAAATGCAACATTTTGGGGCTTTTAACACTTTTATAGAGTGTATTGTGAGTCGAGGACAGGAAATGATGAGGTGAAGAGGTGGAAACGAGATTTAAAAATGTCGCAAGCTAGACTCAAACTCAAAAAGCACTAAAAAGCAACAGAACTCAGCATCTTAACCACTAAACCACAGCTCTGACATAAAATATAAAAGTTATTTTGTGCATAAATGCCACATTTTGGGGCTTTTAACACTTGTATTGTGAGTCGAGGACAGGAAATGATGGGGTGAAGAAGTGGAAACTAGATTTTAAAAATGTCGCAAGCTAGACTTAAACTCGAAAAGGCCAAAAAAGCAACAGAACTCAGCATCTTAACCACTAATCCACAGCTCTGACATAAAATATAAAAGTTATTTTGTGCATAAATGCAACATTTTGGGGCTTTACCACTTTTATAGAGTGTATTGTGAGGCGAGGACAGGAAATGATGGGGTGAAGACTAAGAGGTGGAAACGAGATTTAAAAATGTCGCAAGCTAGACTCAAAATCAAAAAGCACTAAAAAGCAACAGAACTCAGCATCTTAACCACTAATCCACAGCTCTGACATAAACTATAAAAGTTATTTTGTGCATAAATGCAACATTTTGGGGCTTTTAACACTTGTATTGTGAGTTGAGGACAGGAAATGATGGGGTGAAGAAGTGGAAACTAGATTTTAAAAATGTCGCAAGCTAGACTTAAACTCGAAAAGGCCTAAAAAGCAACAGAACTCAGGATCTTAACCACTAAACCACAGCTCTGACATAAAATATAAAAGTTATTTTGTGCATAAATGCAACATTTTGGGGCTTTTATCACTTTTATGAAGTGTATTGTGCGGCGAGGACAGGAAATGATGGGGTGAAGACTAAGAGGTGGAAACGAGATTTTAAAAATGTCGCAAGCTAGATTCAAACTCAAAAAGACCAAAAAAGCAAAAGAACTCATCTTAACCACTAATCCACAGCTCTGAAATAAAATAAAGTTATTTTGTGCATAAATGCAACATTTTTGGGCTTTTACCACTTTTATAGTGTATTGTGAGGCGAGGGACAGGAAATGATGGGGTGAAGAGGTGGAAGCGAGATTTTAAAAATGTCGCAAGCTAGACTCAAAATCAAAAAGGCACCAAAAAGCAACAGAACTCAGCATCTTAACCACTAATCCACAGCTCTGAAATAAAATATAAAAGTTATTTTGTGCATAAATGCAACATTTTGGGGCTTTTACCACTTTTATGAAGTGTATTGTGAGGCGAGGACAGGAAATGATGGGGTGAAGACTAAGAGGTGGAAACAAGATTTTAAAAAATGTTGCAAGCTAGACTTAAACTCAAAAAGACCTAAAAAGCAACAGAACTCAGCATCTTAACCACTAAACCACAGCTCTGACATAAAAATAAAAGTTATTTTTGTGCATAAATGCAACATTTTGGGGCTTTTACCACTTTTATGAAGTGTATTGTGCGGCGAGGACAGGAAATGATGGGGTGAAGACTAAGAGGTGGAAACGAGATTTTAAAAATGTTCGCAAGCTAGACTCAAACTCAAAAAGACCAAAAAAGCAAAAGAACTCATCTTAACCACTAATCCACAGCACTGAAATAAAATAAAGTTATTTTGTGCATAAATGCAACATTTTTGGGCTTTTACCACTTTTATAGTGTATTGTGAGGCGAGGACAGGAAATGATGGGGAGAAGAGGTGGAAACGAGATTTTAAAAATGTTGCAAGCTAGACTCAAAATCAAAAAGCACTAAAAAGCAACAGAACTCAGCATCTTAACCACTAATCCACAGCTCTGACATAAAATATAAAAGTTATTTTGTGCATGAATGCAACATTTTGGGGCTTTTAACACTTGTATTGTGAGTCGAGGACAGGAAATGATGGGGTGAAGAAGTGGAAACTAGATTTTAAAAATGTCGCAAGCTAGACTTAAACTTGAAAAGGCCTAAAAAGCAACAGAACTCAGCATCTTAACCACTAAACCACAGCTCTGACATAAAATATAAAAGTTATTTTGTGCATGAATGCAACATTTTGGGGCTTTTACCACTTTTATGAGAGTGTATTGTGAGGCGAGGACAGGAAATGATGGGGTGAAGACTAAGAGGTGGAAACAAGATTTAAAAAATGTTGCAAGCTAGACTCAAACTCAAAAAGACCAAAAAAGCAAAAGAACTCATCTTAACCACTAATCCACAGCACTGAAATAAAATAAAGTTATTTTGTGCATAAATGCAACATTTTTGGGCTTTTACCACTTTTATAGTGTATTGTGAGGCGAGGACAGGAAATGATGGGGAGAAGAGGTGGAAACGAGATTTTAAAAATGTTGCAAGCTAGACTCAAAATCAAAAAGCACTAAAAAGCAACAGAACTCAGCATCTTAACCACTAATCCACAGCTCTGACATAAAATATAAAAGTTATTTTGTGCATGAATGCAACATTTTGGGGCTTTTAACACTTGTATTGTGAGTCGAGGACAGGAAATGATGGGGTGAAGAAGTGGAAACTAGATTTTAAAAATGTCGCAAGCTAGACTTAAACTCGAAAAGGCCTCAAAAGCAACAGAACTCAGCATCTTAACCACTAAACCACAGCTCTGACATAAAATATAAAAGTTATTTTGTGCATAAATGCAACATTTTGGGGCTTTTAACACTTTTATAGAGTGTATTGTGAGGCGAGGACAGGAAATGATGGGGTGAAGAGATGGAAACGAGATTTTAAAAATGTCGCAAGCTAGACTCAAACTCAAAAAGTCCAAAAATAGCACCAGAGCTCACAGTTCTGACAAACAAACAACTTTTTGCTTCATTTTGCATATATTCTGTGAGGCTGGTCTTGTGTTAGATGTACACAGACACGTTTCACCTCAAAAGTCGACTCCTGGTTGACACCTTCTGGTAAGACAGTGCTTTGCAACAATCGTGACAACAGGATTTCATGGGCAAGAGAGAAACAAATTCTTATGTTTCTCTTAAAAAACTTAATTAGATGCAATAAGTATTAGATGCAATTCCTATTTAAAAGGGCTATACCAAAATAGAAAGTCGAGTGTTACTCTATTAAAAAATTAAAGTGAATTTAAATGAAAGCTGAATCTAAAAATATAAACTATACGAGTAAAGTCATGCTTATCAATGGCATGTTTGTTTGATTCCCACACAGAACACACTTTCACACCGGACTGAATTAAAACGCACTGAGACACAGCACTGCAATCTCTTGTACTTGTTAGTGTTTTGCACTCATGCGCTGACCCTTAAAGGCTAGGGGCCGTACGATGTAGTAGCGGGCCCAGCTGTGAGTGGGTATCGGCAGGTCGAGGTAGAAAGGAGCCGCCAGGATGACCTTTAACCCTGCTTTAGTAACCCGGCGCATCTCGCACAGGTAACATCCCTGCTTCCAAACCTCCACCACGTACTTCGCTCTGGGCTAGAAGAGAAGCGTCTCGATCCGGTTAAATCACACGCACGGCTTTGTGAGGTTTGAAAGCAACCAGTGTAGAGCAGATTTCTACTCACTCGCTCACGGTAGTCAAACACGTCCTGCCAGACAATGGAGGTTTTGTTGAGCGCGGCAGTCATGTTCATTATGCTAAAGAAGAACATAAAGAGAGACATAAAGACACAGAAACACCATAGACTGTGTTCACGAATGCTCTATTTCTTATGTTTATGCAGTAAATCTGTAAAATAAACAGTTTGTTCATTATTTGATCACAAGAAAATTAATATACTAAATATTAAAATAGAATGGAATCAATGCAAAGTCACAAGTGTGCTTATATCAGTGTTTTTAAATGGTTCAAACATGGCTTAACACATCAAAAATATTAATGTTAATCTTAGATTAAACTTGTTCAAATTACACTTGAAATATTAATTCAGCTATTTAATGTTATAAATATATATTTATAATTATTTATTAAAGGATCAGTTGAAAGAAAAGCAGAAAACAAGTGATGCTGTTATTCTAAAACGTGAAACATATTAATAATAAACACTACTAAAAAAACTTAAGATTTTTTAATACTTATATTTTTTATCAAAAGTGACAGTAAACATGTATAATGTTACAAAGTAGTTCTATTTTAAATAAATGTTGCTCTTATTAACTTTGTATGTATAAAGGAATTTTGATGCATTATGGCAACAAATCATCATATTAGAAATGACAGTTTAGCATATAAAATTGCAAATTGAAAACAGTAATTTAACACTGTAATAACATTTCACAAATTTACTGTTTTTATGGATAGTTTTGGTGAGACAAAAAAAAGCAAACATTTAAAAATCTTACCGACCCCAAACTTTGACCGATAGCGTATGTAGTTTTTGAAATTTGAAACACTCTCCCAATTCGACTAACCTCTCCATATAGAATGATTCCAGTTTGGTAAAATCCTTCCCAAAGCCCATCTTTCCCATAAACTTTCGCACATTAGGATTGGACTGCCTGTTTGAGAGAATAACTTTGTTAAAATCTCCACATAAAGAAAGACCATCCTAATGTAATACAAGCACCCAAAACATGTCAAAAGTTCTTACCAGCAGGCAAAACTGACCTCATCCCCTCCTAAGTGAACATATGAGTCAGGAAAGACATATTTCACCTCTTTCAAGAGGCGTTCCATGAACTTATAAGTGGTGTCTACCGTTGGATCGACGGGTCCAAATGAACCAGAGGGTACGTCTCCCCTGTAACATGGTGTCAAGAGGTCTGGCTGTCCTGAAATTAAAGGACAAGTGTTGTTATTCGTTGTAGGGTTTTCAAATGATATCAGTTAGTGTTTAAAAAAAGAGAGTTCTGGAAACTCCATCTGGCGCATCCAATGATGACACCGAGAATACTGACGATTCTCTCTGACCAATCAGAAGTCGGCATTGTTTTCACGTCACATTTTAGTATCGCCTTAGCTCGCTCAGAACCTCGCCGGAGGTGAAAAAATACTTTTTTTAGCGAGTAACACAATATTGTAAGACATTCCCTAAAGTAACTTTCCCCAACACTGTGTGTGTGTGTGTACCTTTCCCCCATGACTGAGTGTGTCCTGGCGAGTCAAACTCAGGTACGACTCTAATGCCTCTCATTCTCGCATGTTCAATCACTCTCATCACATCTGACTGCGTGTAGATATGAGTGAACGGATGAAAAGCTCCTAGAAGAAACAGATATGCCAGTGTTGTTATTGGCAACTAAAACTCTTTTTTTAAATCACTTGTTAATTAAAACAAAGTTAAAATAAAATAAAGTTAGATGAAAAACGAAAGCTAAAGCCCATTCACCTTATTGCTGAGGTCAGGAAAGGTGCGGCTCTGGTACGGAAAAGAGGGATCATCCACGATGTGCCAGTGAAAAACGTTGAGTTTACTGTAAGCCATGGCATCCTACAGAAAATTTAAATTCAATAGATTTATTTCACAATACTTAAAACATTTTATTCAGCAAGGAATTCAATTGATCAGAAGTGTTCAGTAAAGACATTTATTATGCTACAAAAGTATATATTTAAATAAAAGCTGTCTTTTCATCATTATGATAATATAAAAAAAATATTGAGAAGCAAATCATCATATTGGATTGATTTTTTAAGGATTGCGTGACACTGAAGACTAAAGTAATGATGCTGAAAATTCAGCTTTGATCACAGGAATAAATTCTATTTTAAAATAAATTAAAATAGTATTACTATATTTTTTATCAAATAATTCATGTAGTCTTTGTGAGCACAAGAGACTTCTTTCAAATAAAATAAAAAATAAATTAATTAATTAATTAATCACACCGACCCCTAACCTTTGAATGCTAGTGTATAATAGTAAAAATATATTTGTATATTTTTAAATACAATTTATAATGAGCAGTAAATACATACCAAGGTCTTCAAAATAGCATGGAGGGGTAAATAATGCCTTGAAGTGTCCAGTAAAAGACCTCTGAATGCAAACCGTGGGAAGTCTACAATCTCTGTCTTGTTCAGAAAATACTGCATGGAAAAGTTGATAAGAACATATTTAGCATGCTAATATACCGCGACAATCACATGACTAAAATACAGTCACAAAACTTACAGAGCCATAATCGTCCTGGTACACAAGCTGACTGAAGGACTCCAGACCTGATTTTCAGGTTTCAGACAGAAGTTTAAAAAGACAAATATTTAGTGCCGTCAAGCTAAGAAATATGCACAAATGGGGAAAAACAAGCAAGAGAAGTCACACCTCTTAGGGAACCCCATACAGTCACTGATCTCAGAACAGCCTGGCCATCAGAAACACTCAGGTTATCTGCAACATTGGCATTTTTTACCATATTACATATGCTTTATACTATGGCAGAAACATTATGTTTTGAATCTGGACAGTGTAATTACAACAGACCTTCTCACAAATGATCAGAGTAAATAAAGGGTCAAAAGTCATCTCAAGATCACATGATCAGGAAACACTCACAGCTCTCATCTGAATCTTCATCAGGGTAGCCGCCACATCCTCTGCTTTTGACACTCACCGACACCACAAAGGGTTTGGACTCCGACCAGTAACGAAGCACGTTTTCTGCTCAAATAAACATCAACATATCAACACACATTATTTAATATTGCAAAATGTTTTCATTTGACTATGAAGATTATTTAGACACACACAAACAGTCTGAACCCAGTTAAAAAAGTGTTAAAAAACAGAATAACATATTTGTGCGCATAAAGCTACACATAAAATGTATTTAAGCATGACATAAAATCAAAGCAATAACAAGAAATGCTATATTGGTTTATTTGAAAGAATTAAAATGTCTTGTACTGTTTAACTGGTGTGGGTTTTGGAAAGTAGTTCAATACTTAAGAGACAGTACCTTAATTTTATGTAATTAGTCATGTTTTAGAACTTAACTACTATACGGAAGTACATTTGTTTTCTTTCATTTTCTGCCATAAACCAACCTGGTCCTTTTGTATAGTCAGGGAATATGATGGAGAAGTATCTTTTGAAAGCAGCATCCAGGACGGAGCATCCAGGCTGAGCGGCCGAGTCCTTTCCGTAAGTGAAGGAGAAGAGCTGCGGACTCAGACTGTATCTGTCCGGGGACTGATGGATCTGTTGCGGCAGCGGCCAGACTCCGCACACCGGCTCCACTGTGCGACTCACGACCACCAGCAGGAGCCAGACCCACAGACGAGGAGAGTGCGTGCCGGGGTGAGTCATGTTGCTGTCGCTTCACTCGTGTTTCAGTGTCCGACTGCAGGTGTGTGTGTCGCTCTACACGAGAAATGCGCTGAAACTGTCAAAAACACGAGTCATGTGACAGATAGATAGTGTTTTTGTTCAGGTGACCTGAGCTGAGCTGCGGCGATTGTCATTGGCTCAGCTCGAGTCACATGGTCTATTTCCGGCTCGGAGAATGTAGGAATCTAGACCATAGATCAGGGTTACATTCTATGTTAAAGTGTTAAAGCGGGATGATAAAAAAAGAAAATAAAACGATTATAAAGTATTATCAACAGAAACTCTAAATTGCGAAAAATATTGAGAAATAGTTAATAATTGTTTTAACTTTATTTTCGTTGGATTATTCGTTGATCTCTTCGTTTTTACTCCGCACTGTTATTTATGTCATGCCTACACTATTGTTATATTACTTTTTTATTATTTCTCCATATTCACTATTGTTATTTTACTTATTTGGCGCAATATCCCATTATATTAGCCTATATATTATAGGCTATAATATATTTCTTAGTTTACTCTGCACTGTCATTTTATTTTATGCGATTTGGTATTTTTGCTTTTTTTATATTAGGCTACTTATTTCTCCACTGGGCCTGTTTACAATATCTCATTATATATTAGCCATTATATTATATTATGTTGTTGGCACAACATTTTTTTATTAAATTTTCCCTTTCACGGCTTTTATCGTTTGTGCTGATATTCTGGTAAATTGTAATGATACATTGTAGGCATATTTTGAAATTGAGAACTGAATTTAAGAGTCGGGGAAAAGCCTCTAGATAGCATCAGACAGTCAAACTTTGCAGCAATGTAGGGAAAGTTATGTCTACATAACAAAAGTTATGTATTTTAAATGGACAGGACTAATGGAATCACGTAAAATTAAAGGCACTCATTACAGGAAAATGTGATCTGATTAAAGTAACACAAACCACTGTGGTGCCTGCACTTCAATGAAAACATGAGACAGTTTAACTGGATTAAATTACCATCAGTCATAACTCCATTGTTCCGTGGAAGAAAGTAAATATTACATAAAAGCATGATCCAGAATCAATATCAAAGCCTAGTGTATGCAGCCAACCTAAATAGACAAATTAAATGCTAAGCTTTATTTAGCACATTTTAGAAATCTATGACTTTATTTGTTCACACAAAACAAATATTTATAAAAAATATATAGGATTTGTGATTTTTATCATGGCCCCTATCCACTTCCATTAAATAGGACCAATAATGATGATATTCTACACATGAAAACAAAGCTATTTTTATTGGCATATGGTTCATGAAGAACCTTTGGAATGTTTCCATTCCATTAGAATTTTAAATTATTTTTAAACTTAAAAAAAAACAACTTTTAAGAACAGTTTACTGAAGGCTCTTTGGGAACAACAACGGTTCTTCTATGGCATCGCTGTGAAAACCCCCTTTTGGAATATTAATTTTTAAACACACACATTTCCTTTGCTGCTCTATAAACCTATACTAAGGAGACCATGATTTCTGTGTGAACTGATTATTTTGTAGACATCTTTTGAAAATGAAAAAATTGTATGAGTTTGAGGAAGATAAAATTAATTAACTTTTTTAATATTTAAAAAAAATATATTAGAGTTGTGTTAATAATATATATATGTTAAAAAAAGTAAAATATATTTTTTTTAATTATGAGAAGTGCATGGTATGGTTCACTTGTGCCCCTCAAAATGTCTGTGCACGTCCCTGTGTCTCAATCGTCGTCTACTCCCTGTTCCAGTTCTGTCATTGGCCGGAAATGCCATGTGACAAATGCCGTACTGTAGTGACAATAACTAAGTATGAGTCATTCAAATGTTTTAGAAGCCCTCACCACAAATATTTAATGCTTTGAGATATCATCACTGTGAATAATATGCTTATCATTTTCCACGACATTCACTGACACAATGATGAGCGGGAACCTGATGACATCTATGTCATTTATTCATTGATAAATATTGTAATTTAAAGATATGTCAATTTGGCCTCAATATTTTTAACATCAACATTATTATTATGTAATAATACTGCAGTGTCTTTTCATTTTGTTTTATTTGCATTTAAACAGAACCACACCCAGTGAAACTTAACAAACACAGTTATTGAGAACTAATTTCAGGTGAAATCACTGATGAAACACCCCAAGCTAGGTGTGTGTTGATAATTATTGTATCTAAATCTCTTTGGAGAAAAAAAAATTAAATTGCCTACGTAATAACTTTAAAATGTTGACGCAACTGTGCTCGCCGTCGCCAGTATTTATCTTAGTTTCCAAGTGATTAATTTCTGAACAATTAAATCTGGTTACATTTTATATTCACTTGTAATTACTTGATCAAATGTTACTAAGCCAAAGTGTCTGTAGCTTTACTGCTTTTGTCTTTATGGCACATTGTTAATACAAGGTTCAGATCATTCAAATTCATAAAAATGATTATCTCTGTCTAGATCTCTGGCCTAGTAGTTTGTGTTTGATCTTCGAGACATTACACACAGCCATATAATCTGTGCTCAATGTCTTTGGTAAAAACAAATACAATATATTCTCCAGAAAAGCTCTTTATCAGACGTTTCAATCAATAATGTGTACATCATAATTGCAAATGCATGTGAATCCTAATAGTTCCACAAATAGACCATCTGCTTTTATTGTAATTTATTTATTAGCTTGTTTGTGCTGTCCATGATTTCTTGAACCTAAAAAAACTTGAAAAGAACGTTCTAACATCTAAAGTGACGTGTTGTTACCCTCTTATTCCATGTAGTTACAGGGTAAGTACAATAAAAATGCTTAGACAATCTTATATGACTGACTCGGAAACCTTTATTTATTATACAAGCACCACTTACCCTGTAACCACATAAAACCAGATATATTTCCCAGTATATTTAAAAAAAAAATGCAATAGTCTTAGCTTTTCTTGCCTTGAAACATGTTAGCTCACACATAAACATCCACACCTTTACTATCAAAAAAAAAAAGAAATGCATAGATATGTATATCATTTTTAAAAAGCCTATACAGTATGTATTGGTATTACAAAAAGGTACGCAGTGAATGTTCTCGCTAAATTGCTCCCAAAAGTAAGATTGTTATATCATAATAGTAGAATAAGTCCCCTTAGTTCTATAATACTTACAGTATAAATATTTTTCTATTTTTCCTGGTTGTTACCCCTTTATTCCCCAAACTTAAAATATTGTTCCCTTATACTTAGATGTAAGTACTTTATAGGTACACTATAATTACAGAAAGTTACACTGTAAATTCCTCTTAATTTCACAGTACTTTCCGGGCTGTAATCTAAAGCGTTACCGAGCCAATGCAGTGTTGACAGAACCGACAGTAATCATGTGCCATAACTGGGGATGGAATTGTGTGGTTATATACTGAAGAAACTAGTCAGTGTCATAGATAATAATGAATATAAATAATGAAACTCAGAACACAAAAAAACCCACAAAAAAAAAAACATAGCACATCATAAGAGATACAACAAAGCAAAGCAAACAAAAAACTCACACACTCACAAAATCAAAACCAAATAAAACAAAAGTAAAGCAAAACAACAAACAAACAAAAAAATAAAAACAAACAAAAACCAAAACAATAAAAACATAACTAAACAAAGCAACATTTTTAAACAAAAATAAAATAAAAATAATCAAACACAGCAAAACCAAATAAAACAAAAGCACAGAGAAACAAAAACGCAAAACATAAAAACCCACAACGATGATAAAACAACAGAAAAGAAAATACAAAGCAAAACAAAATAATTAAAATATATAACTTTACATAGAAAATGAAGGAAAGGTTTTAAAAATGACAAAGAAACCTTTACCTTTACGTTACTTATATTTACTTTTAGATTTGAATCACACTGGCAAATGATCAATATAGTCAAATTGTATCAAATAGAGTCTTTATGCTTCGTGACAGTAGTTTATATTAGCATAATTGATCTACAGTACACGTTTCACAGGGCATATTCACATTTGAGAGTTTGTCAGACTCTACGTCTGAGTTGAATTAAGGTGGTACTAAATTTGCGTTCTCATAGGGAAGGGCAAGTGATTCTGTCTTTGGCTGAATGACACCTCTTACACCTGCCCTGGCCTGAGGAAATCTCTATAAAATATTCACCTTTTATTCTAAAAGTGACTCACAGAAGTTCATGCACACTGTCATCATCAGTGGATGCCACACCATGAAACACTCTTACAATAGTGATTACAAAATGGCCTGAGGATTGCAAGTATTTAATTAAAATATTTTACTCTATGTCCAAACTAACAAATGCCAGTAGTGATTCAGACTGAAAGTTTATTTATTTAGCATTAAATTGAACAAAATTGATGGTCAAGACGTTTATATTATGACAAAAGATGTTCTGTATGTTTGCTATGTCACACTAACACAATAATACAGATGTAGAGGTTTTTAAAGGTCAGCCAGGTTTAAAATTGGTGATTAGTATAAGTTTAACTTGCTGGCACTGTACAAAATAATTGTAATTTTAATTGTAAAGGACTGTACAAATGACTGTAAAAACCTGTTCATTGGTTAATAGTAAGTTATATGGGGGGAATTGAAATTGTGAAAATGTAATTTTAGAGATGAACTGTTTAATGTACCATTTTAGACAGTACAAAAATAGCAATAATAGCCTTAAACTGACATTCCCAGAATTCCCTGCAGGACACATCACATCTGATGTTTTTTAATTTTAACATTTATAAATCTACTTTTTCTTGTCAGTTTTATGTAACATCACACTCTAAAATGCTTATACTGTAAAATATGGACAAACCCAACTGTTGGGTTAAATTAACTTAAACCAACAGTTGGGTTTGTCCACATTTGACCCAAACACGAGTTGAAACAACTTTTTGAACTTTGATTCATCATGTGGTTTTCTCTTTACCGGCACACAATACATTTTTTTAAATATATATTTTCATGATTTATCACAACTTTTTTTCTTTCGTCAAATCAACTTAGATAATGTGCACTCTAAAAAATGCTGGGTTTTGGGTCCAATTTGGACAAACTCAAATGTTAGGTTAAAAATGCAATGAAAAATTTACAGTTAAAGTTGCATTTTAAACTGCATTTTTAACCCAACTTTTGGGTTTTTTACCCTAATTTGGGTTTCAAACAACCCAGCATTTTTTAGAGTGTGGTTTACTTTAGATAACATAATATTGTGAGATTCTGATCAGTAACTTAATTTTTTTAATTTAAGTTAAGAAACTTACATTTAACTTAAACTTACATTTTTAATTTCAATGAACTCAAACTTTTTTTAAGTTAAACCAAACATTTTTATTACAGTTTAACAGAATTATTTTGGCATCCACAACTGCCAGTTTGTTTTTATTTATCATTTATTTCTGTGAAACTGTATTTTTTTATTTTTTATTTTTGGTTGTTTTACCCTGCTCACTCCTTGCCTGACGTCTGCATCACACCTACATCTGCAGACTCACCCATTTTGTCTCTTTCTCTCCACTACAACTGTCTGTCTGTCACCTAATCACACACACACACACACACACCTCCTTTAATTCAAGGGATTGGTAACCACAATAGTGATCATGCATACACCCGTGTGCTGTTTTAATCGTGATGGGCGTTTTCACTGCATGCCGATTCTATATCTTCTTGTCTCTCTGTTACATCTGTCAGATTTTATCAAGCGAACTGTGTGAGAGATCAATAAATACACAGCCCAACAACATTTTCTCAGCTCTGGAACTATCTCTAAATCCTGCTGATTGTGAGAACAAAGATTGGTGAGTACAAGATGTAGCAAACACTTTCTGTTTATTTTCAGCTTTCGATACTTTAATATTGGGGTCTAATGGACTAGCATGATTCAGTTTTGTGAACAAGCATGGAAATGCTGTCTGAACAGAAATATAGGCTATCACAGACAGTGACTCAGTGAGTGATGTGGACTTTATAACTTTGAGGAAAGTTACAAATGAAGCTTATTTTTTATAAATGATGACATTTCCAATGAAATTTCTTGTTATGACCATCTGCGTTAGGAAATAGGCCTAGTATAAATAGAATTTAATTTTTGTGTTAAATGACACAGAACTGCAAATAATTATATTGACTTTCTTTGTTAAATCTAAATGTTATTTCAAATCTATAGATTTGAGATAAGTGTCCCGCTTTATAAAGCTAAATCGAGTTTGTGCCTTTGGTAAAATTCCGTTGTAAAGTACTTTTCATCTGTTAGTTTACATTAGTGCTGCAATGAAGAAACCTATCGGAAAACAGCATGACCTCCCGCGCTTTCCGGCTTCTCTCGTTGCTAGGCGACGATACAACAACAACCTGTTCAAACGGAGACATAAGTTACGTCACTTGCATGTCAGAGCGCGTTCTCTTCGAACTATCGTTGCAGTGACGACAAGATGCCAGAAGAACGAAATTATTTAAGTATTGACTGTAATGAAAGTATGCTGTAAAAACGTGTGACGTTATTTAACTGCAGGCCATTTTTTTAATTTACACTGTAAATAATGTTTGTCAGGTAACCTAAAAATAGTTATGATTAATTTCATGATTCAAACATATTTGTATAATTTATTTCTAAATACTGTAATGAATAAAAAAAAACTAAACGAATAAGGCCTATTGATATTAACATAATCATTTACACTGTAAAAAAGTTACTGCTGTAAGGATGTTTCAACTTAAATTACATTGACTTTAAATAATGAGTTGAATCTTGTATTAGCTATAAAAAAGTTGAAAATTGCGTAATGTAAAAGCATATGATGTCATATAACTTATTGGTCATATTATTTTTTTACACTGAGGCTACATTGTCATATGCAGCAGATGTTATGCTATATAGCTATATAAGGGAGAGCGCGGCTTTTTGACTTTCTCAGTTTGTGTAAATATTTAGGGTTTAGAGTATTTATTTTTTCCCACATTAATTTCCCACATATCTAGTACAATTATGTGGTTTTGATTTATTGATATAGTGTATACTTTCTTGATATACCCGAAAGAGTGGAAGTGAAATGTGACAGCATCCTCATGTATATTGTAACATGACCATATGACAGCTTAAAATGCTATCCGAATTAATAAAAAAAATATACAGACTAAAAGACAGACTAAAATATTTTCTCAATAAAATACAATTATTAACCTTTTCATATAAAATAATGCCATTTTTTTAAATAACTAAAACTATAATATTTTTGGAGTTTGACAACGAACACATCGGAAAACACAGCTATTGACCTACAACGGTTCAAAACATAATATTAATAATTTCTGAACATTGACCACCAGCCTTTATTCTCATTTTTCTCATGTTTTCTCAATAAAATGTAGGCTATAAAAAAAGAATAGAATAGCATAGTTCTAATCAACATTCCCCACCAGCACAAATGGGATTTAAACCCTATAGTGTCTTCAGCTAGTTAGCGAAGCATTAAAGAACCATATCAACTGTCAAATAACATGTTATTGGAGATTAAAATAATATCGGATTTTTATCATTTAAAATAAACTAAAAATAGAGATGACAAATTTACATAAGTAAGAAAATTTTATTTTTGCTATGTTTAAATAAACGGTCAGTGATATCGGTCAATTATAGCGCATTTTCTTCTCTATATTGTGTTGATATGGTAACTAGTAAATTGTGTTCGTTCATGAGTGTACCTGGCTCAGGTAACCGATGACTCACATAAGCCCCGCCCACTTTAACTCCCACCTGCGAAAAAGCCTCAGAGTTCAGATCAAACGTCAGTAGAGCGTTTCCTCACAGTTTCCAGCACCAGCGCAGAGAAACACAAGCTGACTAACCAAAGACTGCTTTATTGCGGGGAACTTCTCTCTTTCCACTCTCTCTGGTGGGACTGTAACTTTTCAGCTCGGTTCCATCGTCGCTTCGCAATGAGTGTGAGCGTGACCACGGATAACGTCTTTCTGTCGGCGTTGCAGCCCAACTCGACCGTCAGTACTTACGCGGTTCCGTCCGAAAACGAGCTCGCGCACGGCGGCTCTCACCACGCAAAGGATGAGGCGAGGTTTAAGCGCGTGCACCAGCAGGTGACCATGAGACTGAGGGAGAAGTCCACGCTCCCGCGCCAGAACGGATCCTCGACACAATACGCAGCCTCAGGTGTGTCCCCGACCCGTGAGCTTTGATCTCATTGTTATACAGCTATAATAACACAACAGCCTTTGAATTATTAATCTGATCATCATCTGACTTTGTGCTGTGCTTGTATACAGTATGAGGTTTCATTAAACAATGATCTGGAGTTGAATTTCATCATTATTATTTTGTTTATTATTGAACATGATTTGATAGCAATATAAGACCAATAATTAGTATTTTTCTAAATTATTTTCTCGAAAATAGATGCTGACATGATATTAAATAAAACAATCTCACTGTAATTTTTTTTCAAGATTTGTTATCGCAACATTTTTACTTTTGTCAAATCAACTTAATAATAATTTATTTAGTTGAGTTAACTTATTATTTTGAGTTTCTGATGATTAAATCAATCACCTTCATTGTATTAACTCACTTTTTCCAGTTCAATCAACGTAATTTTAAGGCAACCAGGTTACTTTTTTTAAGTTAGACCAACAATATTTTTTACAGTGTATCTATCTATATAATCAATAAGTTATGACAGCACATGTTTTTACTTTGCATGAACTCATCAAAATAATTTAAGCAATTCTTAACCATTTTATAAGTTAGACAAGCTTTAACTCAGTCAGAGTCAAAGTCAGTGTAAACATCCTTAAAGTTGATTGTACTATTTTTTACAGTGTATGCAAAACATTAAATATTTAGACAATGCTGCCTGTGGCAAAACTGTGGTCACATGATTTTTGTTATTTAAGACAAAAGATCACACAGCATTTGTACATAATCCATGGCATGACTAAAATGAATGTACCTTTAAGCTAAACTAAGTGGAAGGTAGGCTACCTTTGTTTCAGTTGATAAAAAGCCGTGTCGTAAATGGTGGTTCGCTCACCTCAGGCGTGGCAGATTTAGTTTCACCATTGTTCTTGAACATGGGAATTAAAATGAAGGGGATAAAAAGGGTTGGGAACGTTTTTTAAGCAATTAGAATAGATATTAGCAAAGTTTTGTTTTACTAAAAGGACAAATAAGTGGCACTTGCCGAGCAAACCGAAATACAACGCTTCTGGTCTGGTGTGAATCATTTACAGGGGCGAGTTGAGCAAGGTTCAAGTGTAATCTCAGTTCCTGTTACACGACAAAGTGAGAGTGGAAGTTTCAGAGCTCTCCTTTGAAAAACCCCAACCCACGCCAAACAAAAAAAGTGCTTAGCGTCGCACAAAAGGGAGGTTATTTGGTGCCGTCAATCATAATGCCGTGAATATCAACTGGCGTGACGGAAAAGCCAAAGAATTTAACCTGAGGGTTTTGCTTTCTCAATGTAGTAAGCCAAACTCTTTCAGTCCGCAACCTTAGCGAAACTCTGACTTCATTACACAGTCATACATTGAATGCACTTTAAGAATTTGTGATCGATTTAAGTGGTTAGGACAAAAATATGTTGAATTCCTGGCTTTATGAAGGTCTGCCGCAGCAATTTTCAGGGTTTAACCTCTGGTGCTTAGTAGATACGTTATCCAGCGGACCTATGGTTTATGAGGTACCTGCATTTTGACAAGTTCGAACAGCCTTGCATATTCCTGTTACTGGCCCAAGGCTTCCTGGAAGACGTCTTGAGAATGTCTGAACTAGATCTGATAATGGCGAACACCAAGAATATGGTACGAGTTTGAGAGAAACAATATTTTTTAAAGATTTACTGTTTTAAAACAATGCATTTTGAACATGGTGTAAATAACTTGGTAGGCTATGGTTGTTTGTGTTTAAATCAGCTATGCAATGTAGGGCAGGGCGAGGCAGGGAAATGGGTGTGTGTTTTTTGGGTAGGGACATTGGGAGTGTCCCAGTCATCAGACCGGTTCTGTCTATTCTGCTGCTGTTGTCTACAACTCACTCTACACTTATTCACTCTTTAAACACTTACACCACTCCCAAATTCGCGTTCTCAAACGCGTGTACATGCATGCCCATAGATGCAACCCTATCTGTTGCTGAGCCAGAAAAAAAAAAAAAAAATTGTAAGCTTGCATTGCAGTATTTTGTGTAACTCTACAAGTTTGCCTCACATTGTAATTGCAGTGTCATCAAGGGCAAATGCTGAGCACACTGACTCCACTGACTACAGATTTGATGTCTTTACGGGGCTTGAATCTTCGGCTTTACATTTGAACGTCTGTAACTTATTTCCCACTGCTAATTATATGCTATCCGTCCAAACAAGAAATGCAAACTAACATACATGGTGTCATAAACCTAACAACAAGGAAGCAAACTAACTATCAAAGAACTATTGTGCAAGTTTGCAAAATAGACGTACAAACGTATGCGCATTGGCAAAAACATGAAACAAAACGAAGTTGTAAAACATTAATAAAACAAAAAGCTGTCGTAAACATTACTAAATCTAAGCGAAACGAACGTTGTTTGTTTAACTGTTGACATAAACATAAAATACATTTTTTTGTAATCAAAATAGCTTTTGTTTGAGATCCATCACAGAAAAAAATGCATGTTTGTGTTCAAACTTGCTTATAAAGGCGTCATAAACTTAGTTAAAGGGAAACAAAACAACAAAGTTATTTGTTTAATTGTTGTATTTAAGAATGTGCATGCAAGTTTACAATACTCAATGCTTATAATAGCTTTGTTGTGTGGATGGTTAATCATTTTATGAAACAAAAGCTTTTCATTAGTTAGTTTGTTGCCAATGCTATATGATTGGTCATAATGTTTTGGAGAATCTTTTTTTAAACTAAATGAAAATATGTGGCAAAACATTTAGAGATCAGAAGTGCAGGAATTGCTGATTAAATGCAATCTTTTGAGAATGAGGATCTATGGTTTAATAGCAGCTTCGGTTACAACAACTGGTAATTTAATGCCAAGTTAAGATCATGAGTTTTGTCCATCATTTGTAGAATGTGATCTAGAATCACTGGATAACTAGCCCATTATGTTTTTCACAGTCAGAAATCCCCATTCCGATGAACATTTCTATTAATTCTCTGTATTTTTCCTCTCTTAGAGTCTGGGGATTATTCTACCATGACAAAGTTTTCAACAATGAGCCAAAACTTCACCCCAAATTTCAGCTCTAAATCCATTTCCTCCGGCAGACCAATGGTGGTAAGATTCATTCCCACTTGTAAACATAAATATTTTATTGTTGTTTGCTTGTTTGAACAAAATCATGCATTGAGCTAAGTTAAAGAAATCTTTTTTTGTGTGTGACTGTATGGATGTGTATCATGTCCCAAATATTGAAAATGAGTAATGGAGATTGTGTTAGTTAGGTGTGGTATTTCACAGGCCAGCTCTACTCAACCTCATATGAAAAGTCACAAGCTTACAAATCTCTAAAGCGTCACTTTCAGTTATTTTCTTATTGGGTAATACTGTGTTTAAATTTGGGATGTTGATGTAATGAATGAAAAATGCATTAAATGTATGGGTCACACTTTATATTGGGTGTCTTTAAATACTATCATGTTGTTTTGTTAAACACTCTTGCTGCTGCAAATGGTGGTTTTGTGGTTTGGTTGGTTTAGGGATGGGATAAGGTTTAAAGGAATGATCAACCATCAATAATTCAAACTTAAAATATTACCCTAATGTTTTTGCACTTATCATATATCTGAATTATCTTAATTTTGGAGCCTTCCTTCAGAAATATCAATGTGGTTAAAGGGTTAGTTTGGCCAAAAATGGATTCAGTTACTCACCTTCATGTCGTTCAAGCCCATAATACATTTGTTCACAACTCTAGTGGTGTTTTAATGAAATCTGAGAGCTTTCCGTCCCTACATTGACAGGATACACATCTACAGTACCAATTTCAAGTCAAGTAAAGTAGTAGGAATGTATAATGTCCTATGGGTATGCCAGGTCAAAGAGATGTGTTTTTAGTCTAAATTTAAAGTGACGGAAGACTATTCCAAAGTTTAGGTGCTTAAGAGGAAAAGGATTTACCACCTGCAACTGATTTTGATATTCTAGGTATTATCAACTGGCCAAGAATTCTTGAGGCCGCAATAGACGTGAAGGACTATAATGCGTCATTCGGTATTTTCATAGGGTTTAAAGCCCTGTTTTAAGATGAAATAGAATGGTTAAGATTGAAATTTGGACAAATGCTGCTGGCCCGAGGTCATAAAACGCATTTAAACTTTCTAGTTTACAAAGACGTGAAACTCACCGAGTGGTCTGGGGTGTTCACGGAAATGCTCACACAAAAATCGCTGCAAAAGATGCTTTCCAAAAGGCGTTTTACCATTCGTTGTAAAACTGTGGACCTATTTTCCCTCACACGCTGACATTTTTCCGTTGAGAGCTCAAATAACAGACACTCAGTTGGTGGCGAGAATGCACCTTTGGTTCTGGTATTTCATTGAATACACAGAAGAATACAAACAACCCCATTTCCGTACCACATCCAATGCAAGTTCTCACAAGTATATTTTAAAGAACATTATTTTTCTATACATTGACTTGCTGGGACCTCTAACCTGCAATATAAGCCCTTTGAAAACAGGACTTTAAGTGTAAAATACCAAACTAAAATTGAGGTCAAATCCCTGGTGTCACATGGATTGCTTTATTGATGTCTTTACTACCTTTCTGGGCCTTGAAAGTGGTAGTTGCTAAGACTGTCAATGGAGGAACAGAAATCACTTCATTAAATAGATCTTCATTTGTGTTCTGAGGATGAACGAATGTCTTACAGGTTTGAAACAACATGAGGGTAAATAATAATAACAGACTTAAAAAATGTTTGGGTGAACCAACCCTTTAATAACATATGTAATTCCATAACATTTTAATCAATCGATAGGTATAGTTGATATCGTAATAGATATCCAATATTCATCATTTTCTTGTTTCCATTAGGCGCAGCCGTCCATCCCAGTACTCTAGTGGTGGTTTCTCATCTCGCTCTGCCATTGATTTCACCCCAAGAACCAAAATGAGTTACACAGTACGAGGAGGAGGAGGAGACGGAGGCGGGGCATATTACCAGGAAGAGGTGGGCGGTGGTTTCCAAGCTGACGGTTACCAAGGTGGCGGTTACCAAACTGCCGAATACCAAGCTGGCGGTGGCTCAGCTCAACTGCAGCAGGTCGGCTCAATGACTCGTTCCTTCAGCCGCATGGGGGCCGACCCGGAGACGGTGTCCTTGCATTCCATGCGTTTGGCATCCATGCCACGCCATGTTACTGCTTCTTGGGTGGGACAGGATGACAGCGACGGTAGCGTAGTTTCTGAACGTGATGCCGTTTTTACACAACAGGCTTCCGTGAACAACGGCTATGCTGCCAAAACCTTCCCACGCTCGTCCATGTACACCACCTCTAGAGTGAACGGATTTGAAAGCGGACAGCAGCAGGTCAGCTCCATGACGTCACCGGCCATGAAACGCTCCCTCAGCGGGACGCTCGCCTCTGGCGGCGGAGGAGGCATGGAGCAGGAGGTCTACGTCAGCCGGCACTCCTACAAAGGCCCCGCCCACCGCACCATCAGCCGAATCAACAATCGGCAAACGGTTCGCCAAACGTCCAATGTCTCATCACCCGGCATATACGGAGGTATTGCAGGATTGAGTGGCTCCCAGGGCAACCTGGCGCTGGTGCAGCAGGGAAGGCTGTCGCGTGCCGGCTCCGGAAGGAGTATGCAAAGTGTTGGGAGAGGCAGGGATGTGTTTGATGGCATGGAATTCACGGGAAGCATGGGCAATCTAAACAGGTAAGAACACTTACCAAAGGTGTGTGAGATTATCGAAACGCCCCAAATTAGTCAAGGCAAGGAAGAATTTATTAAAGTTGTGATTAAGCAAGTAGCTTATTTTTTTCTTCCGTATAGAGACGTACGTCCGAGTAAATGGCTTATTTTGAATAAAAAAGAGTGCGGGAAGTGGTTCAATACTTCAGTTGTTGAATGCGAGATTGTAGTCGATTGTAAAAAAGGGGTGGAGCTAAACGGATAAAAGTTTCGAAGAAGCCTAGTATACGTCAAAAGAAAGAAGTCTGTCAATTTACCGGGAGATCGCGTTACAACATTTTGATTAAAAATTGCAGTTTTTAAAAAATTAAACCTATAATTACAATAAGATCAGTTACATAATATGGATTGGGTGAATTTAAGGAAGAAGATGTTGAATGATTTTATTATTTTGTTAGGGTTTTGCGCTTACACCAGATCTTATCTTTTGGTTTCTGCCCATTGAGTTAATGATTACAAAATGAGAACATAATCTAGTTAAAGTAATGGGAAAAAATATTTTAAAATTTGATAAAAAAAAGTCATGGTAGCATATATATATATATATATATATATATATATATATATATATATATATATATATATATATATATATATATATATATATATATATATATATATATATATATATATATATATATATATGTTATATGTGTATATATATATATATATATATATATATATATATATGCATATGTATGTATATATATATGTGTGTGTATATATATATATATATATATATATATATATATATATATATATATGCATATATATATATATATATAGATATATATATATATATATAGATATATATATATATGCATATATATATATATATATATATGCATATGCACATGTATATCCAAAATCTTATCTTATGGAGTATATATATATATATATATATATATATACTCCAGATAAGATAAGATTTTGGATATACTGCTCATTTATATCTGCTCAAATAAAAGTAGTATGCTAGCACCATTAGCGTAAAGCACCACTAGAGTAAAACACAACTTTTACTTTAGTGTAGAAGTAGGTCTAATTGCTTAAAATGCACAAATAACATGTGTCCAACCACAAATTACATGTCTTACCACCAAACCCTTCCTTATAACTGTCGGTCAAAAATTCCTGAATTATGCACCATAGCTATAGTTGAGCCACACTATGTTTTACGACAAATACTGCATATTACTGTTTGCAAATTAGCCTGTTATCTATTCTCATTAAAACACTAAGCTAGGTGTGCAAGTATGGCTAACAGTGATTACCCACAGTGAGTGCAGCACTGACCTTTGAAGCAATAAACTATTCATACTTTGCTTTAACAGCCTGTCAGTACATCCACACTTAGCTTACCTGTCCTTGTTGCGCTAACACTGAGTGTGTGTGTTTGATGTACCCAGCCCTGCCCCATATGCGTGGAAAAAAGTGAAAAGCGAGTCTGTTGTGCAGGCACACCCAAACCAGTCCAGCCACCTCACACTTCACACACCCTGGGAAAAAACACACAAACTTCCTAGCACTCCAGCGACATGCACCAGCATACACAAACGCACATAGAGGAATGTCCTCTTAGGCAAAACGTTTTTAAATGGTAGTAGTACTAGTTAAGAAGCTAAGATTAGCTAGTCTTTCAATGACCTGACAAAGGAATAACCTTCTAACCTTTTCTTTAAGCACCACTCTAGGCTCAAATTGAAATTAATAGTGATTTTTTTTACAATATTTGGATTCTAACCCAAATTTCCCACATAAGCGCCAAAACTCATTGCTAAAGTTCACATGCTAACGACACGCTAAGAGCGTTTTGCTAAGTCTCAAAACAGTTTTCAAAAAATTATTTTTAGGCAACCATTCCATTGTATCACTCTTCAAACATTATGGGAAAACTTTCAATGAACAATGTATTCATAACGTTTTTGTGCTGACATTTTTAATAGACAAGACCAGATATCTTTGAACAAACATTGCATTAGTGTTACTGGAAGAACATTGGTTCGTAACTTTAAGAGGAACCTTGCCAGAACGTTTGCTAAAGACCCGAGAAACTTCTCTGTTCGTTGGGTAAAAGTCCTTGAAGAAAACCTACAATATGAACATACAGCTAAGCAATATTGCCATCTTTACAGGACAAATTTACTAAATAAATGTTCAATTATATCTGTATAGACTCGACAGCTTGGACTTGCCTACTGCCATAAACTATCTTGATGACCCCGATCCTGCACTTAAGGTGATGGGAGCTGCCTACATCCAACATGAGTGTTACAGTAATAATGAAGCAAAGAAACAGGTAAACAGTTGCTTTTCATCCGAAGAAACGTTCAACTGAAATGTGTAAATGTGTCTTCGATTTGAGTAGAACGTCTGTGTTTGTTTCAGGTGAACTTGTTGAAGGGAATTCCTCTTCTGGTGCATCTATTCAACAGTGAGGACACAGAAGTGAAGCGCTACTCGACCGGCGCCACCAGGAACCTCATCTATGAGAACATGGAGAACAAACTGGGCCTAATTGAAGCCGGCGGGATCCCAAGACTCATACAGGCCCTAAAAGAAAGCCAAGACGACGAACTCCGCAAGAACATCACTGGTGGGCGTTTCACCCTTGTTGTTGTAGTTAAATTTACTCCCATTATAATTGCCATTGGAACACGTGTTTTTCATTTTAGTTCACACCTGGAATTAATATGCGTTTTGGTTGATCTGATCACAAGTAGACGAGCGAGACACATTACCGTTTACACCTGGTGTTTAAATCCATTTTCTTTTGACCTTTAAAGTCCTGATTACTTTAAAGGTCACGTTCTTCGTGATCCCATGTTTCAAACTTTAGTTAGTGTGTAATGTTGTTGTTCGAGTATAAATTATATCTGTGAAATTATAAAGCTCAAAGTTCAATGCCAAGCGAGAGATAGCATACAGAAGTAGCATACATCGACTGGACTACATCCCTCTAATTCCTTCTTTAATGACGTCAGTAAAACAGTTTTTCGCGCACTTCTTATAACTTACTGTGTTTACTCAGCTCTTACGGTGATCATCTGAAGTAAAACTGACGCTTCATCTTTTGTGTGATGTATAAACTTTATTAAACTCATCAGGATATGTTTGATCATCATTCGGACCTGGTCCGAAACAGCAGACTTGTAACATAAGGCTCTTAATAAATAATTGATACATACAAGCATATGACGAATACGTTATAATAACCGTAATTAAACATACACTACCGGTCAAAAGTTTAAGATCAGTACAGATTTTTTATGTTTTTAAAAGAAGTCTCTTCTGCTCACCAAGGCTGCAATTTTTTTGATAAAAAATGCACAAAAAACACAGTAATATTGTGAAATATTATGACAATTTAAAATGACTTTTTTATGTTAATATATATTAAAATGTAATTTATTCCTCTGAAAAATTTCAGCATCATTACTCCAGTCTTCAGTGTCACATGATCCTTCAAAAATCACTCTAATATGATGATTTTATGCTCCAAAAACATGTATGAGTTTTTTACATTTTTATTTCAGGATTCTTTGATGAATAGAAAGTTCAAAAGAACAGCTTTTATCTGAATGGAAAGCTTTTGTTACATTAAACACTACCCTTTAAAAAGTTTGGGGTCAGTAAGAATTTGTATTTTATTTTTGGGGAAATAAATAAGAAATCAATACTTCTATTCATCAAGGATGAGTTACATTGATCAAAAGTTACAGTAAAGACATTTATAATGTTAGAAAAGATTCTAATTAAATAAATGCTGTTCTTTGAACTTTCTATTCATCAAAGAATCCTGAAATAAAAATGTAAAAAACTGTTTTCAACATGGATAATAATCAGACATGTTTTTGGAGCATAAAATCATCATATTAGAGTGATTTGTGAAGGATCATGTGACACTGAAGACTGGAGTAATGATGCTGAAATTTTTCAGAGGAATAAATTACATTTTAATATATATTAACATAAAAAAGTCATTTTAAATTGTCATAATATTTCACAATATTACTTTGTTTTTGTGTATTTTTTATCAAAAAATTGCAGCCTTGGTGAGCAGAAGAGACTTCTTTTAAAAACATAAAAAATCTTACCGATCTATATATATATATATATATATACACACGAATCTCCAACATTAATCTCCAAATTTGAAGCTCTAAAAAGAAATGTATTTGTGTTCCGAAGATGAACGAAAGTCTTCCGAGGTGTGAAACGACATGAACTTTCCCTTCAATGTGCAATCACATGATTCACAAGTGAAATTTGAGAAATTTTGCAGGGAAAAAGGGTCCATTGTCTAATCATGTAGCGATGTATGAAGCGGAGCTCACACACAGAAGTCACTTTCGAACAGTTTTTTTCAAAGTCAGTCTAGATGCGTGTGTATGTTAGCGCTGACCGATCTCTCAGTGTTGCATCAAGCTGCATTAACTATTGCTCAGCGTTGTCTCGACATGTGCCGTGGAATGAGCGGACTCCTGTCGCGGAGGTTCGTGAGTCAGGTTTATGCCAGTGCTCACGGCTCTGTGCGTGTCTGGATGTGCAGGAATCTCAATAAACATGCATCTATGAGAACACCACAACTAAACATGGGGCTTTTAGGAGGATGACATCATAACGACAGTCAAAGAGGATGTAAATCATTTTTGATTTTTGATTTATTTCCCTCTGTTTTTTCTCTTTTGTTTGTTTCAAATTCTTATCTATTTCCCATGGCGCTTTCCCATGCTCTTTTCCTCTTTATCTGTCTCACTCCTGCTCCCATTCGCTGTAGGTATTCTGTGGAATCTGTCCTCTAAGGATAACCTGAAACAAAGGTTGGCTAAGGAAACTCTTCCCGAATTGACGGAGAAGATTCTGATTCCCCTCTCTGGCACTGGAGAACAGGAGACCATTGAGCTGTCTGCCTCGGAGTCCGACATCTTTAACAACACCACTGGCTGTCTCAGGTACACACGCACACACACTTTTTTGAGTTCTCCTTTACTACTTCCTGTTCCTATAGGAACTTCATCAAACTTCAGTGAATGAAAATGCCCTCTAGGCAGATCACTGCTAGGAAACCTCAGAACAAGAACTCTTAAGAGTCATGTTTCAATCCAAAACCCAATCCAAAAATAAATAATATTTTAGGACTGTTATTTTTAGAACATTGTTATGAAAACAAAAATTATATTTCAAAAATTCTAGAAAATTAAGACTACATTTTGGACTGTTATTTTTAGAACATTGTTATGAAAAAAAAAATATTTCAAAAATTCTAGAAAAGTAAGACTAAATTTTGGACTGTTATTTTTAGAACACTGTTATGAAAAAAATATATATTTCAAAAATTCTAGAAAATTAAGACTATATTTTGGACTGTTATTTTTAGAACACTGTTATGAAAACAAATTATATTTCAAAAATTCTAGAAAAGTAAGACTAAATTTTGGACTGTTATTTTTAGAAAATTGTTATGAAAAAAAATATATATTTGAAAAATTATAGAAAATTAAGACTATATGTTGGACTGTTATTTTTAGAACATTGTTATGAAAAAAATATATATTAAAAAAAATTCTAGAAAATTAAGACTATATTTTGGACTGTTATTTTTAGGTTTAAGTTTAGGATGGTTATAATGTAATATATATATATATATATATATATATTGTTATACATTTTTTTAGATTGGGTTGCCCTTTATTTTAAGGTAATAGTTACTTTGTACTTACTCAAATAAGTAATATTATTTAATTGCATGTACTATGAACAGTTAGGGTTTGGTTTAGGGTTAGTTACTTCTATAACTAATTATAATTAGTAATTATGTATAATGTCCTGTTATTACTATAGTAAGTAATTGTAGAAATTAACTACCTCACCTTTAAATAAAGTGTAACCGTTTTTTTTATTAATTTGTTTGTTTTTATTAAAGAAAATAAAGATGATTTTTGGGACTATATATATTTTTAATATATATATAAACTTTAGTTGAGAGAATGTAACAAACCTCACCGAGAAATAATGGTGTCTACAAATAAATGTATTTAAAAAAAATGTAATATATATGTTGCAAGCAGGGTGTGGCAGATAGCCAACGGAATGGAGTGAGAATATAGAACACATAACATATAATTTGCTTTATTTTTCCCCCTTTTTGATTTTAGATGAAACAAAATTAGTTTTCTTGAGATTCATCCTTTTATATATGCCTCTGCTTCCTTGTACAGGAACTTGAGCTCAGTGAGTGAGAAGACCAGAAAACTGATGAGAGAAACCAATGGCCTTATAGATGCTCTGGTCGGCTATATTAAGAAATGCCTGATAGACTCTAATGTGGAAGAGAAGGTAATTGTGGTGGTAACTTTTATTTTCTGCCTCTGTTTTTGACTCTGCTTGCAATCGGCGTGTTTACATGGCCATTCATGTGTGTGTTCCTCTTTCAGGGTGTGGAGAACTCAGTGTGTGTGTTGAGGAATCTGTCCTATCAGCTGTACAGTGAGATGCCCCCCTTGTCTCTGGCGCGGTTGGAGGGTCCAAGGAGAGCTGAGAGCTCTTCAAAAGGAGAACCTATCGGCTGCTTCACCCCTAACAGCAAGAAGGCCAAAGACGTAAGGAAGAAGCTGCTTTCAAATTCCTGTTTCCCATTTCAAAAACTACGGCTTAAACTCGTATTTAATTTTTACTTCCAGAGACAAAATCAGGACCTCAGCACATTTACAGAAGTGTCGCGGGAGCCCAAAGGCATGGAGTGGCTCTGGCACCCTAATATAGTGGATCTGTACAATCAGTTGCTTCAGCAATGTGAGAACAACACCACCACACGAGAGGCCGTGGCCGGAGCCCTGCAGAACATCACTGCCGGAGAGAAGAGGGTAAGACCTTTACCTCACAACATCAGTCATGTTGGCTCCAGCTACCCAGAATATATGAGAAACTTGCTAGAAATACCTTAGCTTCTAGCCAAACCTTCTTAGCCTGGCATCTAGGGGGTGTAATGGTTCAAATTACTCACGGTTCGGTTTTTATCACAGTTTTAGGGTCATCGTTTTCGGGACGGTTCTGTAAGAGCAATGTTCAGGGGAATGAGAACTACTGTCAAATAAAAATAAAAAAACATAAGAACAAATAATCAAACTACAAATAAATACAATAGAGCAAAGACACAAATAAAACAAACAGGTTATTTAGGTATCTAACAGTCATTTTCACTAATTGATTAAAGTCAGATAATCTTTACTGTATTACATTTAATATACATCAGTCCTTATTAAAGTTACTAGCTATTTAGTCAAGAACAGTGAGTGATTTCTTTCAAGAAAAAAATACAGACAGCAGGAATATTAGGTGCTCTCAGGTGCTCTTCGTTTCGGAGTCACACTTGTTATCTTCCCGGTCAAAAGTGACCGGACACCTAAAAATTAAACTCTCTCTATCCCAGTAAAACCAATGCAATTTATTTTTGTTCAATAATATTTTTTCTTTTTCATTTTGTATTTTGAGCCAATTTGATGTTACTTATTAATATTTATGCAATATTTATGGTCCATTTTTGCAATTGAAAATTTATATATATATATATATATATATATATATTTTTTTTTTTTAAGCTGTATTTTAGGTTAAAATAGAGTCTAGGCCTTCAGGAAAAAAACATTTTTTTTGAAGAAAATTAGCACCATCTGGTTACAGTATAGAGAAAAAGCGTAGAATCATGGTGTAACCACTAGATGGCATGTACAGATCTCAATGGAGAGGCATGTGAATTCCCCAGATGTTTATGAACACTATTTTGTTTTTGGTGGATTTGAATATATAGTTGAAACAATCTCAAAAACGATTTCTTATTTAAAAAAATGTACAAAAATAAATAAAAAAATGTGAATTTTTGTGTGTTTGTCAATTTCCCATTCATTTCCTATGGGGGTCATTTTTGACCAAAGACCACAAGTATGACTATTTTTTTAAGACCACTTAGCATGCTCAGATCATGACCTCAATTTTTTTGTGTGTTCACATACATAATGCCATAAATGTCACCAAGTTTCGAATTTTTTTTTATATCCTCACATTTCGAATGTGATTTTTAAAAATTCAAAACATACTTTTTGTAATCAAAATTTATTGGTGTGTATGTGTAGAAAAGTGTGTTTGTGTGTGTGTGGCAGATTTGTAGATTGTACATACAAAAATTCAGAGATTTTTTTTTTTTGTCAACTTCCCAGCATTATCAACACTACAGCAACCGCTCATGAACAGCTTTGCAACAAAGAAGGACTTAGAACACATTAGCAACCGTCTATAGTAAATGTATTTCAACTATTAAACTTCTCTTTTTGTTTTTAACATCTCAGTGGGCGTCCATCTTGAGTCGTGTGGTGTTAGAGCAGAAAAGGATGTTGCCTGTCGTTCTGGATCTCATCAAGACCAACAGGGATGCAGAGCTCCGTTCTGCCACCGGCTTCCTCAGGAACCTCACTCGCCATGCCAAGGACAAGAACGATATGGGTGAGGCTTCCTTCTCTAGCCACAAACCTGGAGTCAGTCGCACCACGGTAGCATCAGAGAAGCTCATTGATCACTTTCTTTCACTTTAGCTTCTAAGGTGGTAAATCTCTTGGTCCTCAAACTCCCCTCCGACGGTAGCCAGAAGGTACCGTCAGATGACGTGGTGATAAACATCTGTGGAGCTCTCAACAACCTGGTGACCAGCAGCATGGTGGCGGCACGGGACATAGCCTTCTTCGATGGCCTGCCCAAACTGGTGGGCATCAAGCTCACCCACAACAGCAGGTAAAACTAAAATTCATCCGACTATACAGCAAACTCTCAAAGTTATATTACTTCCATACTAACGTTGCAATTTCAATTTTCACCCAGTCCTGCCAAACTGAAAGCTTCCAAAGCAGCGTCGACGGTGCTAATCAACATGTTCCAGTACAGGAAACTACACAAAGATTACAAAAATGTAAGTGTTATGATCATATAAAGTATACACATATTAAAAATCGACGTACATTGATACATACTCTAAATGCAACAAATACGTCTGTATATAGAGCGCAGCAGTCGGTTCCGAAAGTAAAAACCCTGTTCATTATCTCTAAAAGGAAATTGATGTTGAGCAATAACTTTAAACCCTTAAAGACAGACCTACCGTGAGCTGCAACGCTGTTATGGATTAAAGACATTGATCGTTGTTAATTTGCTTCTGCTGAAGACATCAGGACTCATTATTTCAGCTTAGTTTTCAAATAATCATGTTTAAAAGGAAATTCCTGATGAAAAACTACATTACCCATGATGCTGTACAGAAAATTACACTAATCAGACTCTAAATAAATAGCTCCGCCCACTCCCATGAAGCACTGCGAATAATTAAGTCGAATACTCTTACGCTCTCAAAATGGTTATATATAGGTATATAGATAAGTATTTAGCAATAAACTTAAAATATGTAATTTTTATATATATAATCAACGTTTGTAAATAAGTAGTTTTATATTTCACCATAGTTTTTTATTTGATTATGCTGTTTGCTTCATGGGATTGTCGTCTTTCCCTAACTAAAGCGGTTAGTCTTCTACCTTTGGCTTTTTATTGGTGTTTTACCTATCAGAAAGCAAATGGAGAACAATACAAAGTTTGTATCAACATAATGATCAATAATAATAATAAAAAAAGTATACAGACACATTTCTTACTCTCTGACTCAAAAAGAGAAAATAAAAGCGAGATAAAAAAGGGATATATCCGCCTGCTTCAAAACATGCAAGTACAATACCCAATAGTACAAGTATAATACTAGTGTAGTATGCAAGTACAATATGGAATCAATAAAAATAAAATACAGCAAGATTATAAATAAGATTATATAAGAAAAAACAACCTTGCAGCACATTTACAACTCTTTTACAACCAATCAACACCATCTGACAAGAAAACAGATACAATTTATTTCCCCCTTTTTTATGTAGTCTGTTTCTTAAACAATCAAGGGCAGGAGTTAATTTTTATTTTATTTTTTTAATTATTATTATTATTTTTTGCTTCAAATCAAAGTTTGTAGTGTTGTGATTCACCTCAAAGCTGATTGAGGTGAATCACAACTCCTATAACTCTTTAACAAAGACTAAATGTGAACATAGTGAAAAAGACAATGCTGCAATCTATTGAGTATTCCTACAATGGTATTGCGATTCATCCACACCAGTAGGTGTCAGTATAAAGGACAAGATAACTGTTGTATTTTCAAATAGAGCACTAAATATTAAACTTTAGTGCGTAACTGTTCCCACACAGTGCGTCAGTAGTGAATGACCTTAAATCATGTGGTTTGACAAATCATTCTCTTTATTTACGATTTTTGAAAATGGGTGAAAATCCCAATATTTTTACTGAAAGAGAAACTCGGAGTCATATTTACAGACCAGAATATTATAGAGACATAGTGGTGGATGACAAATACGCCAGAGAAAAAAAACATTTCTACATATGTGTTGTATTTATAAAAGGTTTGGTTTTTTATGATTCATCCACACCAGTAGGTGTCAGTATAAAGTCCAATACCTCTATTATTTTCAAGCAAAACATTAAGGCTGTTTCTAAAATCATACCCTATATCCTCATTTACTGTTCCTTACATTAGCCATTACTTTACTTAGTAAATCAAAATGAGCGAGTCTCGAAGGGTATCTGCTTTTGCATAGTTCGTACTTGTTGTTTAATAATTATTTAGATCTTAGCAAACTGGCAGCTGCAGTAGTGATAAAAAGATTTATCTTGATCTCTGTCATGGAAACTATCAATAAACAATCAAATTCAATTAAATAACCAATAGTACGATAAGTGAACTATTTTGATGTGGGCCAGTCAGCAATACCCTAGCAACCACTTAAAACACCCTAGTAACCACATAGCAACACCCTGGAAACCAATCACAATGCCTGGGCGACTTACACAGTAAGCCCTACTCACATTTACTTGACAAAATTGTAACTTTTGAAGTATTTCTGTCCGTTTCAGTCAGCTCATAAAGACCCACCCACTGAATGTGTTTGTTTAGCAGGTTACGTACTAATATAGTTGTACATCACAGTTGCTGTCATTCCCGCCCTACCCTCTAGACATTTTCCAGTAATTTGAAGACTGTTTTAAAAGCAACATACACGCACAAACACTTATCATACTAAATAGTCCAAAGCAAAACGGCCGCTATTCAAACAGTCACATTGAGTTGCTTTTTTTCCAAAACACACACACACACTTGTGTTTGATATGGGAGGTAGAGGTTTAGCCACACCTGAAATGTGGATTTCAGGTGATTTCCTCGTGAACATGTCCAAACACACCATAATACACCGCGGGTGAAAAAAACAAATCATGAAATCTAGTGTTGCTACCTGGGACCGTGTGCCGGTTTGGATTCAAAGCGTCACTGACTCCTGTCCTGTTTTCTGCTTGTGTTTTACAGAAAGGATACGGAAAAGAAAGCTTTTTAGAGATCTAAACCGACCAGATTGTGACATAGGAATATATTTAATAAGGACAATGGATAAAGAAAACACATACGGCCGGAACACCTGCAACATATTTCTCAAACATGTGAATGTGGATAACACATTTAGCCTTTTCCCTCTAAAATCCTCAGGGATTTATTGCAATAATTGTCTTTTTTATTATTATACTTTTTTTTTGTTTTGTATTATAGGACCATCCATGATATAATAATTATATCCTGGGAATTTAAAGTAAATGAAATTTTAGTTGTATTTGTAAAAAAATATATGTATCGTGATGGTAGGGAAGACATTTTTAGATAATATAATATTATAGATGATATGAGAAGACTGTCATATGTCTTTTAATACACATAAATATTGTAAACACAGGCTGGAGAGATTCAGCCCTTTTGTTATAATAGAGTTGCTTATTTCTTACTTAGGCTGATTCGACTTCTGATGGGTTTTCTTTTTCTTTTTTTTTCTTTTTTTTTGATGTGCGTAAAGAAATTGTGTATCATTAATTCCTGTACAAATGATATTTGTGGTTTAATGATAACTATAATGATATGAGGACACATGGCAAAATACCATCTGAGTGTGTGAATAGAAATGCTCTCATTTAAACCCATTGACTTGGTTGATGCCACAAGTATCAGAGATTGTTTTTCACAAAATGCTATAAAATATGCCAAATAAACAATTTCTGTTCATTTAAAAATGGTCTTTTTTTTTGTAATTGTATATGGTGCAATATGTGCATTATTTTGACTGTAAGCAACTTTACATGTAGTGTTAAACTTTTTTTTTTGTATAAACTTTTTTATTATGGTTGCCAAATGTTGAATGCTTGGTTTGGGTTGCTGTTATTTTTTTTGTTTTGTTTCTATTCAATCTGTCAAACTGTTAACACAGTCAAATAGACTGTAATGAGTGATTTGTCATCTTTAAACATCTGAGACTTTATTATTTTAAAGGATCAAGAGTTGATCATGCACAGGTCTTGGACTTTCTGTCATTTAGGAATGCAAGGAATGTTCTCTTTCCAAAGCCTTTGATGATCGAATGTCTAGTTTGTAATATAATTCAATTCAACTTTATTGTTAAATGCATGTGCTTGAATGTCATAGATCTATGTTTATGTAAAACACACAATAAAAAAGGAAATAAAGTGAGTTTGCATTTGTCAACATCATGTTGTTGAGATTGAAATTTTAATCCTTTTAATCCACTTTTCATTTTCGATCGAATTTGTTTTTACTTAATCAGAATTGAATGACACCTGGTGACTTTAGTGCACATACTATGTAAAAACACACACACACACACAAAACATGGACTTTGAAAAGGTTAAAATGACTGCCATAGAAATGAATGGGGAAAAAATAATTACAAAAATTATCTACAATCTATAAATCAGCCATGATGCAGAAAAAAAGCATTGTTCATATTTATTGCATTGTAAAAAATTGGAAACAAATGGATTGTAATTATTTGACAAATATTTCTTGGTATCATAAAATTGCCTCAAAATACAAAATAGTTAATAACTAATATTTTAGAACAAAAATAAATTATATTGATTTTACTGAAAAAGGTCACTTTTGATCACCTTTTGAGTATGACACTGTAAAAAAATATTTTCATGATTTGTAATCACAACATTTTTTCTTTTGTCAAATCAACTTAGATAATTGATGTAGTTCAGGTAACATAATATTTTGAGTTTCTGATGATTAAATGAATCTCCTTCATTGTATTAACTCAATTTTTCCATTTCAATGAACTTACAATTTTAGGGCAACCAGGTTACTTATTTTTTTTAAGTTAAACCAACAAAAACATTACAGTGTAGAGAGTTGTTAAAGAGACTTATTTGCATTCATATTAAGTTAATAATTTATTAATAAATAAAGACCTTCCAAAATTCCAATTCCTGCTGATTTCAACCCAGTTTATGTTTCTCATAAGTGAGCAAAAATGTTTAAAAATGTCTTTATCCCATCCCACGCTTTTCTTTTGCTTTGCGTCTGTTTCTAACTATTTTCTGTCAGCCTCTAATAGACCGACCCACCCTATTTACATACTTTCTCTGCTTTGACATGAACAATCATCTACCACACCCTGCAAAGTACAAACCCAATGACTTCCTGAAAGAGTCGACGCATTTAGTTTACAACATGTCTAAATCACAGATTCTATTATAATGTCTGTATTCCGAGAGTATTGATGAGTGTACATTTGAATCATCATAAAGCCTTTCTTAGTGTTGCATGTTTAACATTTTAGGAATTTTGACCTCAGCGTGACATAGCTCTGGGAGATGACGAAATCTACCTCTGAGAAAAATGCAGGGTACATAACGTTCACTGTTTGTGAAGTGTCACAGCTGTTCTCTTGCTAGCGTTGACTGATGGCAGTTGAGCAGTGATGACATTTATCTTCCATTCAGAACTATAAACTTGAAGAGATAAGTTTTGTCCCACATGAAAGGATCTTGTATCAATGTACATTTCCTTGTGATTTGTTTTGATAATAGCCTACATTGGTGGATCTAAATGATCTATCTAGGCCTATAGGTTGTTAGTTTAAACATTTTGGTTTAGGCTGCTAACACAGAAGTAGCATGCTAATATTTGGACACTAGAGAATGTTTCCATGTTTCCAGCATGGCACAAATTATATTCATTAGCCTTGGACTGCAGGTTTCTCAACAATATTGGCAACATGCAATGTTTGCCATGCATTTCTATGCATGCTTAAAGTTACCGTAGGCTATTGTTGATGTAGGATTTACACATAAGAGAGATTCACACTAATTCACTTTAATAAAGATGCTTATACAGTATGCATGCTATTCTTGCCATGACAGTGCAATAACATTAACTTCCTTAGATGAGAAAAACGTCATTTCGACGTCATTTCGACTAGTCAAAACTCTAATTCAACTCTAATTTTGACTAGGCCGAGTTACAGATATCTCAAATTTCATTTCAACATAACTTGAAAATAGAAATCTACAATTCAATTATGACTATCCCTAACTCCAGTATGACTAGTCATAATTCCATTTACAGATATCTAGAATGTCATTTCACCTAGTCAAAACTTAATTTAAGAAACCTGAAATGGAATCAGGTGTTCTGTCGATTTTTGCTGCCTTGTCGAAAAATGCTACCTTAGCGCAAATTGATCACAGAATGCCGATTAAAGTCATATGAAATACAATTATAATACAATTCTAAGTTATAAGTAGCTACTGTATACTGTAGACTACTGTTTTTATTTTAAAACGGTGTGAAAATTAAAAATTATCATGAAATATTCATCTTTGATATTTACACCTTTCCTCATAGTAATTGAAACTTTCAGTTTTTTTTTCAGCTGGCTGACCGTACAAATATTCCTATGGTAGTAAGCATTTTTTTAAAGGGAAATTATACAGTATAACAGGAACATGTACCTTTTGTTAAAAAACAAACAAACGGTGAGTCTGCAGATGCGCATAAACGGGACCATACACATATTAATATGGTAGTAAGCATTTTTAAAGGGAAATTATACATTAGAACAGGAAAATGTACTTTTTGAAAAAAAAAAAAAAAAAAAAACCGAGTCTGCACATGCGATAAACCAATAAGTAGACAATCTCGATGGGTAGCATCGTCAGAACACCGGTTATCACTCAGATAAACATAGCTAGGCTATTTTAATACCGCCGTCTCCCAGTGAAACCTTGACATTTTTATTTTTAAAAAGTGCGTTTGATCCATAGACTGTAAAAAATAGGTTTCCTCCCAAGGTCAGGTTGCACCCCACACCTGCTCATCACCTTAACTTTCACTGCATTTGTAGTCAATGCCATATTCTCCAGTAAACACTAATAAACAAACAGAACGGTTAACTTTGGGCCAGTTCATCATCACCATGGCCACGTGTCTGATGAAAGCGCAGAGCAGCAATTGTGACGTCACAGGTGGGTATCATAAATTTATTCTTTTTTTATAAAAGCGCTAATTGCGTCACAGACAAAAAAGAACAATTTGCGTCACAGACGGACACACAACTCATCGACACAGTAGGCTACACAGCTCTACACAGCTCGCTGACATTTATCTAGCAGAAAACGGTGTCATTTTTATTGTTTATTTTATTTAAGATAACACAATATAAAATGAGTTACCGGTACTCTGACGGAATGGGCAGTTCGAGTGATCACAACAGTAACGTTACTTCAGGTCCACTGACTGACCTGATGCTCGCTTTGGACTCCTTCTCGACTGGTAAGTTAATAACTGAGTTAATACATGTCAGAATTGACAAACAATCCGATATAAATGTATATTAGAAGTTTATATGTGCTTGTTATGGGCGCTCGGTGCTCAGAGATGGCGCGAGTGAGCCTATATGAAATTGTCAAGAATGTTTTTCTTTAATTAATGAGAAGAAGGTGCTTTAGAAAACATCCTTGTTATATTGAGCTGCATATGTGTGATGATAATAATTCTCTGATTATTTCTCCTGTTTTCAGGTGCTTTTCTGGTTCCTCTGGGCCTGGTCACCGCTGGACTCTTATTAAGGGCTTTCTATAAGAAGCGTCAACGTCGAGGTAAGGTAATACTCCTTAAATACTTTAGATGGAGAAACTCCATTTTATACCAGTTTAAAACACATAGTTAGTCATAGGCTGCAATGAGACATAAGCAAAATACAGACTTGATTTGTATTTATTTATGCCTTTATTTCGACAGCTTTGAAATTCCATAGTGGAAAACATATTGATTTAAGAGAAGAATATGCCGTTTTACATACTTGCTGTTATATATTGTAAAAAAAATGACAAATTTAGGACCAACTTGCTGGGACATTCAGTTCTATACAAACTCAACTGATGTGCACACAGATGACTAGATTGTTATTTATTATGGTTAGCATATACAATATGAAACCTAGAAGTTTGATTTTGTAGTGGCAAACGTTTTTAAATCACTGAATAAGACACAAACATGTCCTAATTATCTTTAAAGATGATTTATTCCCTTGCAAGGAAAGGTCAGCAATCATACACTGTAAAAAAATATTGTTGGTTTAACTTTAAAAAATAAGTAACTTAACCTGGCTGCCTTAAAATTAAAAAGTTCATTGAAATGGAACAATTGAATAAGGAGATTGATTTAATCACCAGAAAGAAAACTCAAAATATTATGTTAATATTTATAATATTATGCTACATAAATGATCTAAGTTGATTTGACAAAAGAAAAAATGTGATTACAGTGCATGCTGTCACTAAACTTAAGTTTAGTTAGGCATACAAATGTTTTGGCAATTACAATAGCATACACTTATTGTTTGTGAGTTCTCTAGTTATTACCACTCTGATTCATGTCCGTTTCAGCCTGTTTCTAATGTAAGTTTTAATTTTTCCTTAGGCAACATGCAAAAAGTAACTTTACCCGAAGAAGTGGATTGCAGCAGCTGCAACGTCTTCGTGGATGCTTCTGTGGATCTCCCCGAAGAAGTGAAGAGCAGCAGCTGCAACGTCTTCGTGGATGCTTCTGTGGATCTCCCCGAAGAAGTGAAGAGCAGCAGCTGCAGCCGTGCTTCTGTGGATGATTCTGTGGATCTCTCCGAAGAAGTGGAGAGCAGCAGTTGCATCATCTTAATGGATGCTTCTGAGGATTTCCCGAAGAAGTGGAGAGCAGCAGTTGCATCAGTCTTAATGGATGCTTCTGAGGATCTCCCCGAAGAAGTGGAGAGCAGCAGTTGCATCATCTTAATGGATGCTTCTGAGGATATCCTCGAAGAAGTGAAGAGCAGCAGTTGCATCATCTTAATGGATGTTTCTGAGGATATCCTCGAAGAAGTGGAGAGCAGCAGTTGCATCATCTTAATGGATGCTTCTGTGGATCTCCTGAAGAAGTGGAGAGCAGCAGTTGCATCATCTTAATGGATGTTTCTGAGGATCTCCCCGAAGAAGTGGAGAGCAGCAGTTGCAACATCTTAATGGATGCTTCTGTGGATCTCCCCGAAGAAGTGGAGAGCAGCAGTTGCAACATCTTAATGGATGCTTCTGTGGATCTCCCCGAAGAAGTGGAGAGCAGCAGTGCTCAATCATCAACCAGCGCTGCTGTGCCATCTCAGGAGCCGACTCCAGCCACAGATGCTCTTGAGACCGAGCCAGTGGTGGAAATCGCTCAATCTGTGTCATCTTGGACAGAACCCAGGACAACCCCAACCTATGGACCTGTGGAGTTTATAGGTAACTGTCTGAGGACATTAACACAAATCAAAACTCACATGTTGTGGTTGGCCGATATATATGTAAAATTTGCATTTTGTCTTTATTTGAAAAATATGTTACCAGTGTTTTTATTCACATATTTTTTTCACATAAAAAATGACTACCAGTTTTTATTCACATATTTTTTAATTATGACTTTATTTGTGAAAACTGTACTGTAATAGGATTGCAGATTTAAGAAGTTGCCATCTAAAGTTTAAGGAACTTAAAGGCAAATTTCAGCCTGTTTAATGATTGTATGTGTCCACACCGGCTTGGTTCCTCACTTGATCCGCACAGGTGTGTTTAGTCACAAGCCATCCAGTCTCATGCTGTTTTGTGTTTTTTTCAGGATTCTTCGACTCTCTTTTTGAAGTGGGAAAGAAACTGGCATTCGGAATCCCATGGCGTCGTCCATGAAGGAATTAGAAGATTATACGGCAAACCAGTATGTTGCTTTTTCTGAATGCACCAAACTTTCTGCCTCTTGTTTCCTTCTGTTTTTCGAGTCCTGACATACACGTCAGGGTTTACGGTTTTGATCAATGCATGTTTTAAAAAAGATTTTAGATTATCATGTAAACAACAAAAACGAATCAAATATTTTCTTTATCTTTCAGGTGATCATCAAATATGTTAAGAAGCAGTTTGATCTCCCCACGTAAGTTGACACCATTTTATTCTTCATGGAAATGACTTTTAAGGATTGTTTTTTAAATTCTTATTCGGTAATTGATAAAACTGAAATAGACAATCAAAGCCTTGAAGCATCAGTTGTAGCGTACATGTACGGTTTGTTGTGTCCTCTTGTAAGGAGGTTTGAGGTTAGGAAAATCAACCTTTTGTCACTCTCTTCTTTTAGATTGGCCAATCTAAACTCCTGTGTCCAGAGGAAACTATAATGCAGAAGTTGAGGCATAGCGACCACGTCATGAGGTTGTTTGAATGCTTTGACAGCATGGATGATTACAAAATCTTAATCATGGAACATCCAGGCACCAGCGTAACCCTGTGTCAGAGTTCATCAAAGAGAACGGAGGTCGTCTGCCTGAAGCAGATGCGAAAGGCATCATGCAGAACCTTGTCGCTGCGTTACAGGACTGCAGCGAACAGGGGGGTTATTTCAAAGAATTAAGCCTGAAAAATGTACTGATCGACAAAGACACCAAGCAGGTCAAGTTAAACTGCTTCTACAGATCACTGAGCGCCATCGAAAACCGTAAGTTTGCTTTTTAAACACAAGTCCCTGATTTATTATGCACAGGATATGGAAACAGTGTCAAAAAATTGTAACACTGAAATGTATTGCTTTTACAGAACCAGGCAGATTTAAATCAATTGCAAGAAATCCAGCTTTAGTGGCAACAAAGGACGGCTTATACAATGTGCTGAAGAAGACCGTTCGAAAAAAAAATTTTGCTTTGCAAAATACACACTTGTCTAAAGGTGAGACCAAAAACAAGAATGGAAAATAGCTCTTACACAAGTAACAGTAAAGTTCCCATGATGAAAAGTGTAAAACAGTGGGATTGACAGTGAAGTTTTCACTGAAACTACAGTGAAGTTTCTACAGGAGAGTTGGAGAAAATCTCAAAAACTGGTCAAAGCTAAAAAAATACAATATCTTTCAGAAATAGTTACTCAGAATACCAACAATCCACGAGTTCTTTTTAAAATTATTGGGTCTGTATTGAACCCTCCACAACCCACCTCTCACGAAATTTTCACCTGATATCTGTGAGACATTTTTGGATTTTTTTAATAGCAAGGTTTCAAATATCAGAGCGAATATATCACCATCTTTTCTTAACTTTTCTTTAAACATGCATTGCTCAGGTAGTTTCTGTCAGTTTCATTATCATCCCTTACAAAGATTGTTTCTCAAATTAAACCCTCCACATCCCCTATGGACCCCGTCCCTTCACGCCTTTTTAAGGATGTGTGGGAAACAGATTGGCTCTCATGTTGTAGAAATTATAAATAGTAGTTTGTCTTCTGGAGTAGTGCCTACATTTTGTAAAAAAGCTGTGATTGAGCCAATAATTAAGAAAGTTGGACTTGATTCCACAAATGTTTCAAACTATCGCCCTATTTCAAAACTTTCTTTTTTATCAAAAAGTTTGGAAAAATGTGTATTGATGCAATTACAGTCATTTTTGGAAGCACATGGCACTTTAGATATTTTTCAGTCAGGTTTTAAAGCATTCCATAGCACTGAGTCTGCACTTTTAAAGGTTTTAAATGACCTGTTTTTAATGACAGATTCTGGTGATTCAGCCATTTTAGTGCTTTTAGATCTCACTGCTGCTTTTGACACAGTTGATCACACAATTCTTTTATCTCGTATGGAAAGCTGTGTGGGAGTCAGGGGGACTGCACGAAAATGGTTTCAGTCTTATTTTTCTGAGAGATGCTACTCAGTTAAAATGGGCGACTTTATCTCATCAAATGTGCCTCTTAACTGTGGGGTCCCTCAGGGATCAATTCTTGGTCCCATTTTATTTGCGATTTACCTAATTTTTAAAAAACATGGCCTCTCGTGTCATCTCTATGCTGATGACTGCCAAATTTACTTGCCAATCAGAAAGAATGAAGGCAGCTCCCTGACACCACTACTTGACTGTTTAAACGATATCAAAGCGTGGTTAGCACAAAATTTTTAAAATTAAACGAAAGTAAAACCGAGATCATGCTTTTTGGCCCCACAAACCCCATGTTAGATTTTGGCAGCCTAAATGACTTTGTGCATCCGGTTATAACCAATCTGGGGGTTAAAATTGACAGTGATTTTAAATTTGATAAACAAATAAATGCAGTTGCGAAATCTAGTTTTTATCATCTTCGTCTTTTAGCTAAAGTTAAACCGTTTTTGTCTTTTAACAGTTTTGAACAAGCTACACATGCTTTCATTTCTTCTCGATTAGACTACTGTAATGCACTCTATACCGGTATAAATCAAAACGCACTTTCACGCTTACAGTTAGTCCAAAACTCCGCAGCACGACTTTTAACAGGAACCAAAAAGCGCACACACATAACTCCAGTTCTCGCCTCATTGCACTGGCTTCCTGTTCGTTTTAGGATTGATTTTAAGATCTTATTGTTTGTTTTTAAAGCTGTAAATGGACTGGCCCCAACATATATTGCGGACCTCATTCAAATTTATGCGCCAGCGAGGTCACTGAGGTCGGAGAGCCAGTTCCAGCTCGCTGTTCCTAAGACAAGACTTAAAACTCGAGGGGACAGGGCTTTCTCTGTGGTAGGACCAAAACTTTGGAACGCTTTGCTCCTCCATGTTAGAACTGCCTCGACAGTTGAGAGTTTTAAGTCTCGTCTAAAGACACATTTTTATTCTCTGGCTTTTAACTCCGCGTGAGTTGTGTGGTCCTCTGATGTCTGTTATTATTTTATTTTTTTCTAGGACTAACATGTTTTTATTCTGTTATTTGTTTTTATTGTATGTTTATTGATTTGTATGTTTGAATCATCTGTGCAGCACTTTGGAAACTTCCTGTTTATAAAATGTGCTATAGAAATAAAGTGGATTGGATTGGATTGAAGTTTAGCAATGAATAAATGTGCATCCAGAGAATGCCATAGTAACAGAAATTGCAATTTCATGGTAACATTACCTTGTTAAACTACTCATTGCACAATTGAACAGGACTAATCATCTCTTTTCTGAAAACCTTTACAGATTGCCTGGATCTACTTCGGAAACTTTGTGGCAAAGAGTTGCAGATCACCTTAGAGAACATTTTAGATCATGACTGGTTTAAGAACACACCGGGCACGGATGCTCTTGACAACACACCGGGCATGGATGATCTCGACAAAAAACACCGGGCATGGATGCTCTTGACAACACACCGGCACGGATGTCTCGACAACACACCGAGCACGGATGCTCTCGACTACACACCGGGCACGGATGCTCTTGACAACACACCGGGCACGGATGCTCTGAGCCAGAAGGTAAGTCTCTAGTTATTAACACTCTGATTCATGTATTGCGTTAGTTCTGTTACATTCACATCACATGTTAAGGTAGAGTTACACTCACAGGTCACTGCCATTCACAAAAGTTGATTATTTCCATGTTAATTATTTCCATGTCATTATTTGATTGCAGAAATAACAACGGGACACGTGGGGAAGAAACGCATCATGAGATTTGTGGTCAGCAAAAAGAGAACCATCCCAGGATCATACCGCACGCACCCGGGCACGAGCCAAATCCCTCAACCGATCCATCTGAGTCGTGAACTAATCTTTAGTTCTTTCTTACTAATAACATTTCTTTCTTTTTAACTAACCTTTCTTTTTTCTTTCTTACTCTACGCAATTTTTCACACAATTATGTGTACTTTATACTCCTTACATTTTAAAAATAGCCTCGTTACTCCTATTTCATTTCGGCTTGTTTTCATTTCGGCTTGTTTTCATTTCGGCTTGTCATCGTTCAAAAAATTGGCCAATTACACAAACGTTTAATAGATCTTAGTCCCGCCTCCTGAACATCGCTAAACTGATTGGCTTTGTGTTTTCTTACTAACTTGTGAGAGGCTGTTACATTTGGCATGCGGAAGCGGCAAATCGCGTCGAATATTGATTTGAGGACGGCCGTTTTTACAATATAGCCTACTGTAAGACAATCGCGGGATGTGTGTTAGAGAGAGAGCGAGTGAGTGTGTGTATGTGAATAAGCATGTGTGTGTGTGAGAGAGAGCGAGTGTGTGTGTGTGTGTGTATGTAAATGAGCGTGTATGTGTGTGTGAGTGAGAGAGAGCGAGTGAGTGTGTGTATGTGAATAAGCGTGTGTGTGTGTGAGAGAGAGAGCGAGAGTGTGTGTGTGTGAGCGCGTGTGTGTGTGTGAGAGAGAGAGAGAGAGAGAGAGAGAGAGTGTATGTGAATAAGCGAGTGTGTGTGTGTAGAGAGAGAGAGCGAGTGTGTGTGTGTATGTAAATGAGCGTGTATGTGTGTGTGAGTGAGAGAGAGCGAGCGAGTGAGTGTGTGTATGTGAATAAGCGTGTGTGTGTGTGTGAGAGAGAGAGCGAGAGTGTGTGTGTGTGAGCGCGTGTGTGTGTGTGTGAGAGAGAGAGAGAGAGTGTATGTGAATAAGCGTGTGTGTGAGAGAGAGAGAGCGAGAGAGAGTGTGTGTGTGTGTGTATGTAAATGAGCGTGTATGTGTGTGTGTGAGAGTGTGTGTGTGTGTGTGAATGAGCGTGTATGTGTGTGTGTGTGTGTGTGTGTGTGTGTGTGTGTGAGAGAGAGAGAGTGTGTATGTGAGTGAGAGAGAGAGTGTATGTGCATGAGCGTGTGTGTGTGTGTGTGTGTGTGAGAAAAGAGAGAGAGTGTGTGTGTGTGTGTGTGTGTATCAGTGTTGTGCCAGTTCATACTTAAAAAGAACAAGCTCAAAGTTCAGTTCACACAGATTATAATGAACTAGTTCACGTTCATTTGTTAAATTATTTTTAAGATAGGCCACTATCTTACTCAATAGAACCTCTTTACCATCCATTACCAGCTGCAAATCACTGCCACTCCAAAACTAATCAAAATTATTGTACCAATAAACAAGAGACAGTTATTATAGCCAGGAGAAAAATAATGTTGAGATAGAGAATTTATTTACCCCTTAAATATTGTGTAATCATGATATGTAGAAATTGGAAAATATAAGGTAATCAAGGTACACTGTATGTTCAGTGAATCTTTTATTTAGCCAGCATGAACCAAATTACCAGGACTTTAAAAAGGTATATTCAGGTTCATGGGGAAAAGATAAGTCTACTGACAAAAATCCAGCATATTTCTGAACGGCAGTAACTATGTAAACCAGACCAAAGAAGTCATGTGTAATGTCAAATTAGCTTGGGCTTACCCTGCTCAATGTGCAATACTCAACCAACACATTTCACACCTTCAAAAGGAAGTAAACAGTGAGTAAACGATGAAAATGCCATTTACATTCATTTATAATAAAACAATCTTCCTGATTATATTTGTACAGCTAGCAGCTGAACAACTTAGCTTAGGCTTACTAACATGTCTTTCTTTCTTACTTATCTCTTTCTTTTTTCTTTTCTTACTAACATTTCTTTCTTTCTAACTAACCTTTCTTTTTTCTTTTGCTTTACTAACATGTTCTGTCTTTCTTTCTTTCTACCTCTTTATTTTTTTTCTTTTCTTACTTAACATTTCTTTCTTTCTAACCTTTTCTTTTTCTCTTGCTTATTAACATGTCTTTCTTTCTTTACTTATCTCTTTATTCTTTTCTTCTCTTTACTCAGCATTTCTTCTTTCTAACTAACCTTTCTTTTTTCTTTTTGCTTACTAACATGTCTTTCTTTCTTACTCATTATTGCTCTTTCTTTTTCTTTCTTACTTTAGCATTTCTTTCTCACTAATCTATCGTGGCTTCTTTCTTAGCTGATCAGTCTTTCTTTCTTACTAACATTTCTTTCTGTTTCGCAGACTAATCTTTCTTTTTTCTTCCTTACTAGCAATTTCTTTTTCATAACTAATCTCTTTCTTCTTTTTCCTTTCTTACTAACACTTTCACTCTTTCTAGCTCCATCTCTTCGTCTCATTCTTTCTTCTTTCTTACTTAATCTTTCTTTCCTTCTAACTAATCTCTTTATTTTTTCTCTTCTTACTAATATTTCTTTCACTTCTAACTCATATCTCTTTTCTTTTTGCTTTCTTACTCATATGTACTTTCCTTCTAACCAATCTCTCTTCTTTCTTTTTCTTTCTTACTAGTATTTCTTTCCTTCTAACTAATCTCTTTCTCTTTTCTTTCTTACTAATATTTCTTCCTTCTAACTAATCTTCTTTCTTTTTTCTTTCTCTACTAATATTACTTTCCTTCTAACCAATCTCTTTCTTCTTTTTCTTTCTTGCTAATATTACTTTCCTTTCTAACTCATATCTCTTTCTTTCTTTTCTTTCTTACTAATATTACTTCCTTCTCAGCAATCTCTTTTCTTTCTTTCTTTCTTCCTTACTAATATTTCTTTTCCTTCTAACTCAGCATATTTCTTCTCTTTTCTTACTTACTAATCTTCTTCCTTCTCCATTAATCTCTTTCTCTTTTCTTTCTTACTCACTGTTTCTTCCTTCTAGCTAATATCTTTCTTTCTTTTTCTTTCTTACTCAGATTTACTTTCCTTCTAACTAATCTCTATTACTTTTTCTTTCTTACTAATATTTCTTTCCTTCTAACTAATCTCTTTCTTTTTTCTTTCTCTACTAATATTCTTCTCCTTCTAACTCAATCCTTCTCTTTCTTTTTTTTTTCTCTTCTCTTCCTCCTATTTCTTCTCTTATACTTCATCTCTCTTTCTTTTCTTCTCTTTTCTTACTAATCTTTCTTTTTCCTTCTAACTACTCTCTTTCTTTTTTTCCTTTTCTTCCTAATCTACTTCCTTTCTTCTACCTTCTATCTCTTTCTTTCTTTTACTACTATTCTTTCCTTCTAACCAATCTCTTTCTTTCTTTTTCTTCTTTCTAATCTTTCTTCTTCTTATAACTAATTCTATTTCTTTTTTTCTTTCTTCCTAATATTTCTTTCCTTCTAACTAATCTCTTTCTTTTTTCTTTCTTTTTCTTAATATTTCTTTCCTTCTAACTTATCTCTTTCTTTCTTTTTCTTTCTTACTATATTTCTTTCTTCTTCTAACTAATCTCTTTCTTTCTTCTTTTCTTTCTTACTAATATTTCTTTCCTTCTAACTAATCTTCTTTCTTTTTTCTTTCTTACTAATATTACTTTCCTTCTAACCAATCTCTTTCTTCTTTTTCTTTCTTACTAATATTACTTTCCTTTCTAACCAATCTCTTTCTTTCTTTTCTTTCTTACTAATATTTCTTTCCTTCTAACCAATCTCTTTCTTTCTTTTTTCTTTCTTACTAATATTACTTTCCTTCTAACTAATCTCTTTCTTCTTTTTCTTTCTTACTAATATTACTTTCCTTTCTAACCAATCTCTTTCTTTCTTTTCTTTCTTACTAGAAATCTCTTTCCTTCTACCTAACCTCTTTCTTTCTTCTTTTTTTTCTTTCTTACTGATATTTCTTTCACATGACCCCTTTCGTTGCCACATCATAAAAAAAGAATGGCATCTCCGCTAATTTGAGTGTCTTTTTTCTTTATCCCGAGATTTTCCCGCAGCATGCCGGATCCAGATCTGACGAGGACCCAGAGCCAGTGGCGGATCCAGAGCAACGTTGACAGATGGGTGGGCCTGGATTAAGTCCAAGGTGGGCCAGAGCTCGGAGGGTTTCTAGATTTTGTAGTTTTACTACTAGATAGGCTATGTTTATGGAGATGAGAAAATAAAAACTGCACTGTACAGCTGATGATCCGCCTGTTCTGTCTGAGCTTTCGAAGTTGTTACTGAGGCCAGCCGAATCCAGTTGGCTTTTGTCATAACACATGACCTGCGGTGCGCATCTGCGGCACTCATCGCGCAGGCGTACTGTGCGCGGCCCTCGAGCAGTGCGACTATGTGGTTCACGGGAGACGCGCGGCAGACTCGTGGTTTATGCATAATTAAAAAAAAAAAAAAGAATGCATGAAACCTTATTTGTAAAAGTGTTACCGGAAAATCTCAACTGGAAAATTTGCGAGATGTGTCTCTGACAAACAGACTCGGTTTCACGTTCACTGTTTTTATTTCAGCACTCTCGGACAGTCTTCCTGAGGCATAAAACACCTGCAGACAGAAGACAATCCCCGTTTAAATTGCAGACTGCACACGTCTGAAGACGCACGCATTTGATGCAAAACCGGAAATTCTAGATGCGCGTTTC
>JAQIUQ010003179.1:397500-433540 GCA_030378365.1 Hybognathus amarus | reverse complement strand
TGGAGAGACCTTTCTGCTACAAAACAGAAAAATGCAACAACCTAAAGCTCTGGATACATCACGTTTTGTGAAGGGGAATGTTAATGACGAGCTAAAAAAGTGAAATCCCTCTCTTCTGTTACTGAAAGTTATCCACGTGATACAAACTTCTAGAACCCGCTGGAACTAAATGCACTTATCCTGATTGTAGTCTTGCACTGAATATGCAAATTAGGATACAGTGCCGGAGAGACGAGCGGACAAGAAGGAGCTGCAATTCCACACCGCCGTTTCTGCTCTTTCAAAGTCAGGACACGCGTTTGTTTACCCCCGTTTGGCGCCTTTCCCATTGTCTTGGGAACCGAGGGAGAGTTATGTAAGCAAGGTTGCCAGCAGATGAGCATGGACGCGAGCAGAGGGTTTCAAATCCCTCACGCCATATGAAGGGAAGCTATTTTGGTGGCTCGTGAAGCACATGTAGACGCAGCGTGAGAAGACGACATGGTGAAGGGCAGATGGGGAAAGAAAGGGCAGTGACAAAGAAAAAGAAAAGGAGAGGGCTTGTATGGAAAAAGCCTTACTGTCATTAAATTAAGTGGTGGATTATGATTTCGCTTTCTTAACTTTAGTTAGTGTGTAATGTTGTTGTTTCAGCATAAACAACATCTGCATAGTTACAATGCTCCAAAGGTTCAAAGCAAAGGGAGATATTTTACAGAAATTGCTTTTTAAAGGTGCCTATATGTAATAATTGAGGTAAAAATATCCAGAAAATGAGCTACACGCATCAAAGAGAATGAGAAGAAATAAGTGCAATGATGTCATTAAAAACTGACAAGTTATAGTGCTGCTGAGCTATAAACCTAAATTAGCATGCTAAATTACCAGCCCCGCCGCCCGGCAGGTGTCGTAATCAGTTTCGGCCATGGGAGGCGGTATGCGATACTGCAATAGACGAGTAACTCGCGCGGCTTGTGTGTACTTGAACCTGAGGTCAGTCGCGTGGAAGTACAGCCCACTACTACATTTCAGTTCAGGGAAGAGTTCAAAAATGATTGGTCGACATTATGCATGAGGAATACTTTTTGGTAAGTAACATACTGTATCTTTTAACAGTGTTCATGTTCTTTTTCCATTAGCTAGTAGAGATGATCGGTTCACATGCGCTAGGGATCTGTGGTGTAACATGTGCAAGCGCCAAAGGTATTTATTGTTTGATTGCGTAATAAATTGACAGATCTAAACTTAACTAACCTGCTTGCTAAGTGTCAATTGCGGTGTCTACAGGTAAATTCGTGAGAGTTGGCAGCTCTGAATGCGCTAGCTTGATCAACATCAGTGAATGCTGTCTGTCAAATTAATTCAAACTAACAATAAAAGTGTAATATGAACAAAACGAATACCTAAACTTAAATAATTGCCCGGGCTTCATTTCCCATATTGTCGAAATGCACCAGCTTGTTTTTCAGGCATCTATGAGACGGTCTTCATCATTTAGTGTTTAGATGTTGTTCCTTGAGTCTCTGACTCAAAAAATCTGAAAACTGCGGACTTCCGACCTTTTACAATCGTGTCAAATGATTTTGAATAATATGCGGAGAAAGAGAGAGCAAACAGTGCTCACTGTGTTGTTTGGCAAGACGCGAGTGTGCACGGCCGCGGCACAACTCACTTTCTGGAGGTATACTGCCCCATCTGTTATGGAAAATGGAATATGTATTGATTTTTGAGTTCCAGATGGCACCTTTAAGGACTACAACAAATGGCTGAGGACTAAGAGCTTCTTCACATTTAGTGCCATCACTAGCCCTAAAATTTACATAAACCCCACCCCTGGGAACGCAATTATAGATTATCATGACAGAATATGCTAATCAATGACTAGAAGATAGTTAACTCCACATAAGCTTCTACATGTTGTCACTTCTTCTTGAGTCTCTCCATCTTTGCCAAGGCTAAATGATTGGACCCGGACTGTTGCCAATTTTTCAAAGGAAAGTAGCTAACGCCTTGCCTAAAAGTCGACACATGGCTGTTCATACGTCAATTAGCATATCAATGACGGCATCGCCTCATACTTACATTCTCGTCTACCTAATGTGTTTTCTCTGTAAATGAATCCTTTACTTAATATAATATAGCCGAATGTCAAATAAAGCATTCTCATTCCTTATTTTTTTTTTGTCAGACAACAAAACGGTAGTGCTGCAGGACACAATTGTTTATAGGCCTATATGTGGAACATTATAAATCGAAGAGAGTTCGGGAACCAGTTGAGCTAAAGCTCTGTGATAGTGAGTATAAGCCTAAAAGTAATAAGCACAAGAAAGAAAATTTACCTGGTCTAACTAAAGTCTTTCAATCTAAGTGGTAAGTCGTGAAAAACACGCGCTCATTCACGTCTGTCAGCAGCCACTGCGTCTTCCCTAGAGAGAGTGACGACAGAGAGACAAGCAAGACCTCGCACTCATAGGACAGTACTGGCAATATTTGGAGGTTACTGAGGTTTGTTCAAAAAGTTGCTAAATTTGTCACTAGTCGCTTTAAAGAAATGTCGCTGAAGGGGTCTGAAAAGTCGCTGAAAATAGCGACATAGGCGCTAAGTTGGCAACACTGTTTTGGAAATTTTCTATATATTACGTTGTATACGAGCCGTAGGCACACAAAGTGAACTTTCCTGCCACCAGCACAAATCTCTCAGGACAGATTGCGTTCATACATGAGCACGACAAACACACAGAAGTTCACGGAACATTGTTGTCGTTACCAGGTAACCAACCAGTTGTGATGGAGAAGGGAAAAAAGCTCATTTAACATTTTAGGCTAGAACATTTTGATATCTAGCCCATGCGTATACATTATTATTGATGCAGTCAAAAACTCTACAATTACTTTGCAACCAGGCCAGAAAGCTTTGGCCCAGTTTGGCTTGCTTATTACTTGAACATATGGGAAATGTTAGTGGGGATAAATTATACTGTATTAGTCTTTATTAGTTACATTAATTATGAACAATTGGTAAAATGGGGGGTGGGGTTGGGGACGGGGCTTAATTTGGGCTCTCCCCTAACCGCCATGTGATCTCACTCCACTAGCTTTTGATAAAAATTGAGAACCCTGAAATATCCTTATCTTAGTTGTTTGTGATTTTGGTGTTCTCAGATTCCTCTATTTACGATATATACAGATTTAAAATGTCTTGCAAGCACACGGAAATTAGTCCTTTGTATTGTCTTATTGTCTCCACAAGGACAGAAGAGCGGCTGAATCAATTATTTAGGATTTTGAGTGTTGCAGGGTCAGAGTGCTGATCCGAAGAGACAGCGGTGAGCCTGTCACACATGCGCAGGTGGTATAATTGTGAAGTGTCTGGTTTTGAGGGGGACGCTGTGGCCTTCACACCTCTCTTACCTCTCTGGTGTGAGATTGAAATGATGCCATCAGGGAGACATGCAGGAAATGAGCATGACAGGACGGCCCTCAAAGGGTGAATCCCGAAGGACGGACAGATTTCCTGATATCTGCTCTTTCATGCATTTTTAATAATGCAATTTACACATAAAAACAATGATGTCTCTCACGCCTGCTTTTACAACTGTTTTCCGCCTCAGAGTATTGGATTAAAAATCGATTCTGGGACACAAGAGAAAAGATGCTCAAGAAATCGTCAATGGAAAGATGTGCACATTTTATTAAATCTTTTTGAAAGAAGTCTCTTACACGAGGCTGCATTTATTTTATTGAAAACAGTAATTTCGAGACTGATCTCATGAAGTAGCCAATTCGTATTTCCATTTTTGGCGTGTTATTAACACGCATAATCGCTTTTCAGCGTGTTTATGAACGCTGTTGACTTAACGTTATTACTGTATATATAAATATGAGCTTATATATGGCGTTATTACTGTATATATAAAAATATACCGTCACTGGGGTTAATGGCATTTATGAGTGTTCCCCTACCATCAAAGGAAAAAAACAGATCGCTCCTGCAGACGTAGATCTACATTTTGCTGACGTTTCACAACGTGTACAGACACGCGGAATCACTCCGGATGTTAATGGCGTAGACATGCAATACGCATACAAACGGTATGGCGCTCAAAATGCGTAGAGATAACACACCACTTACTCGAAAGTGGCATGTATGTTTACGCAAAAGTCATGATGTCATGTTGGTAATATTGTGAAATATTGTTCTGATTTAAAATAACTTTTCCATTTTAATAGGGGTGTAACAATATATTGTCACAATACATCACAATACAAACAAATTGAACAATATTGTGGATAGTGTCATTGCGCATTGCATAGTTCACCCAAAATAAAAATGACTGTGTGAGGAAAAAATGCAAGTTTACAGAGTTTTAGTGTCAGTAATACATTAAACTACTTTCTGTCAGGATGACTATCCTTAAATATCCGATTGACAATTAGCATACAATTTTGACTGGCAGTCAGGTTCCAGTCTGGGTGAGAAGTCCCTGCATCTATGCTGTCAGCATGTACTGTATAAGGGAGAACATCAAGATCCTGAGGGTAAACAGAACAGAACCAACGTGAATGTAGGTACAGATATCACAACATATTCTGATCCCAGGAGCTCCATAGTGACACTTTTGACAATCCAACGCACATGGCACCCTTTGGCGTTCAATTAACATGACTTCGGTTATGGGTAGGTTTAGGTCTGGGTAGTGTTAGGGTTACACCACTAGGAGGCGCCTTCAGGCCATATATCTGTGTCTCATTTTGACGCTAAAGGGTCCCATGTGCGTTGGGGTGTATACAGGCATGTGCACGAATATTCAAATTTTCGAATATTTGATCTGTAATTCTTATTCGAAAAATAAAATGCTATTCTAATTTTACTACGTTGCTTTGCTGGCTGTAAATGCAGTGAGTCCATGATAAATCCTAAGCACAAACTCGCAGTTATAATTAAATGCACTGGATGGCGCTGTGGAGTGTGTTAACAAGTTGTCTGTATTTGATCACATAATGTCGTCTACCTCCTGCGAAGTTTGGAATTACTTGAAAATGATCTTACAAAATGGAATAACTTTTGATCAAATTAATTAATTAATCGGAGTTATAATATCATCACCACAATGAAAAATCACATGAAATCCAACAGTGAATGAAACAGCTGAAATCACTGATCACGACTGCAGGTAAGCGCAGCTGGACCCGCGTGATCAAAATGTTAACTTAACTAATAGCAATGATCTTGAGACATACTTCCTTTAAGTTTCGTTGAGGGAGACGCAAGTGTAGAACAGAAACGTGAAGTGCTGTTAGAAACTTAGAACGCCGTTCTCTTTGTGTCTCTGAAACGTCTGTCAGCAAAGCGCCTTTTTCTGCATTCGACATAAAGTGCTGGCGGTGCCCCTGCATGTAGGTATTATTGTTTTCTCAACATAAACGTCAAACAATATAAACATGATCATCATCCGCTAAGCTCAGTGTGTGTGTGTGTGTGTGTGATGTTCTGTCAGATATCTGGCGCAACCTGATTTATTAGGCTTTTTGTTTTTTGCTCGTGTTAACAAATAACGTCTTTTTCGCTAAACGTCATTTATAGTATATGTTATAATGTTGAATATAATGTATAACAATGCAATGGGGAATATTTGTGGGTCCTGATAATGCCAAATGTCTTATGTTACCAGCTAAAACTTGGCCTATTATTTTAAATATCTAGTCAGTAAAAGAGTTCAAGCATATTTGTCTCAAAGTAATTCTGTTTTCAGCTTCAGAATCATGAATAATTTTATCCTGGTGTCACAATTGTTCTGTGTATTGGGTTACCAGCTCTTGGAGTATCGCAAAAATATTGTAGCTACCTTGAGTTGAGTATGATATGTGAAAATTCAACTATCACAGGAATCAAATTACATTTGCACAATATGACTGTTTTTACTGTTTTTTTTTATCAAATTAATGGTAACATACATGTACCCTTTAGCGTTCGATATGAGACGCTTCGGTTTTGGTAGGTTTGGGATGGGGTAGGGTTAGGGTTAGACCACTGAGGAGGCGCCTTCTGCCCCATATATATCTGCGTTTCGTATTGACGTCAAACTGTGCCATATGTGTTGGATGTTTACGGTTTTGCAAAACGTCGTATATGACGCCTTGGATAATTTTTTCAGAACATTATTCCAAACTTTTGACTAGTAATATATCCATTAACTTCCACTTTGAAACTCTGGAGTAAATGTAACTGTGGTCACCTGGGAAGCACTGTTGAGTGAGATGGTCTCCAAATGCTGCCCTGCCTTTAGCCTCCAGCTTGCTCCTCCAGCTTGCCTCCACAACCCGCCTGAAGTTCCTGTAAACCCAGTGAGAAACTCGATTAGCTGGTTCAGGTGTGGTTAATAAGGATTGGAGTTAAACTTTGCAAGACAGTGGCCCTCCAGGAGCAGGAATGGACACCCCTGCTGTAGGCCATTACCAATCATGGTCTAATTTGTAAATTAAGGCTACCCAACTGAAGCAGATCTGAAAACAAAGTCAGCAATCCCTAATGTAATTCAAATGGACCAAAGGAGATTTGACTGATTCGTGCCTCAACTGAGTCGTCACTCGAATTCAGAGATCCATGCTGATGTTTGCTGCATTATGACTCATCTGCAGAGCCCTGAGCCAATGATGCAGCTATCAGGACGGCCTCCCTCGAGGGCCTGGATCTGTATCACAGATTCATCTCATTGCAGGGGTACTGATCCAGGATCAGGCTCTTTGCCCTGCCCAGACTGATTTGCATCATTTTAATGCAGGAGGTGAAACCGACCCTGAAACAGCTTGTGTTACGCAGACGGCTGGTGTTCAGGCTGACCTCACAGCGTCCGAGTCTGCACTGACGGGTCACCTTCCTGTCACTTCATGACAATGAGCAAAATCACACCTGCTAACAGACTATACACATCCATTACAATAAAACAATAAATAAAGAAAAAAATTATAAAAATAATAAAAAGAGAAGAAATCAAAAAGAATAAAGAATAAATTCAAAAGATTCTAAATAAATAAATTAAAAAAGAACAAAAATAATGATTTTTTTAAAATAAAACAGCATAAATAAAATACAGATAAATGAATAAATAAAATGAATATAAAAAAACAGTAAATAAATACAAATTATAAAAATAATAAATACATAAAATAATGTAAAATAAAGAATAAAAAATATAAATAAAAGGAAAAAAATATAGGAAAAAAAATATACTATGGAAGTCAATGAGACCAGAAACTGTCTGTTTACTGATACTCTTCTAAATATCAGGAAAATTGGCTGAATACATTCGAAATGGTAAAACCCAACTGTTTAACTCTTGGGGAGTGGTAAAATGAGGCGATTTCCAAAAAAAATGGAGTATCCCTTTAAAGGAACTGTTCTTTCCAAATGAAAATCACCATATTTACTGATCCTTATGTCATTCAGAACCAGTATGACTATTTCAAAGCAGAAAAGGAGAATCAAACAGATTTATAAAAACATGAATGTGAGTAAATATTCTGCAAAACACTCGGAGAGGTCTGAGATTGACTAGTACTGCTTCAGAGGTCTTTGCTTTATAGCAGTTTTCATCTGTCTTCTGCACATTACAGACTTGCCCATGTTTGATGTCTAAATGTATGTGCATGTCTCCAAATATCATTTTTCTGATCAATGAATTTCTAAGACTGCATTTACTCAGTCTTCTTCCGAGAATATGTCAAATGACAAAAGATATGGATGATATGAATGTTCAAAAAGTTTGTTCAGTAAGATTTTGTTTTTGAAAGAGGTCTCTTGCTAACCAAAGGCTGCATTTATTTGATCAAAAATACAGTAAAAACATTAATATTACCATTTAAAGTAACTTTTTAGACATTTTATACCACAGACAACCAAACTCAAATAAGGCCCACACATTTGCGCACCCTCATGTTAGTGACCCGGCTGACTGCTTCTGCATGATGTAACATGGCTAATGAGGTGTATCATGTGAATGGCTGGAAGGCCGTCTCATCCACCATTGACCCGCTCATTGTTTTTTAAAGGCTGCAGGCACACACAGATCAGTGGCGTATTGCCAAATGAGAGGAGAGTGTGTATGTGACTGATCAATGAAGCGCTGATCCCGGCTCGCTCACAGAAACATTGGTGATAAGCAGCTTCTGCTACGATCATTAGCACTAGCAGACGCCCGTGGCACGCGGCTAATAATAGGATACATCACACTTGTTCTTTTGTCTGTGATTTGCTTCTGCATGACTCAACTACAGTAAAGGACATTCCCAGTGTTGAATCTTGCTAAACAGTCATCTCAGTTTCCCTCTTCCTATGATGCCTGGATTTTCAGATAGCTGATCTGATCCCGACTGATCATTAGCTACAGAAATAATGACTAGCACAGTCTACAATATATAAAAACATTCAAAAATAGCATAATCAATGTACAATAATGCCAGGTATTTCTGTTGGTTTTCCTTGTAGGCCTAATTGGGTACTCTGTATAAAAAAAAAAAATATATATATATATATATATATAAACATTTTTTCTTTTGTCAAATCAACTTAAATCATTAATGTGGTTCAGATAACATAATATTTTGAGTTTCTGATTAAATCAATCTCCTTCATTGTATTAACTCAATTTTTCCATTTCAATGAACTTAAAATTTGAAGGCAATCAGTTAATTTTTTTAAGTTAAACCAACAATATTTTTTACAGTGAAAATAAATATAATAATAATAATAATAATAAAGAGCATTAAGAATGTGTCAGCAATATTGTCCATTAATGACAAAAATAAAGTGATAGGCTAAATATGACATATTTAATATTAACAAGACTAAGTATTTAATATTAACAAGACTACATATTTAATTTTAACAAAAAAACTACTTGACACTATTAATAAATGTGGAAATTATTTCAAAAGGATAATTTCCAAAAGTACAGGCATGTTAGCATAAAAACTGACTAGTTTGACTAGAAAAAGAGACTGGAAGAGTTACCCATAAGGCCATGCTCCAAGCAATCAAAAGCGAATCAAGCTTATTTAAAATGACAGATTGACTGACTACATTTTTATATATAAATAAGTCAATGAAGTAATGGATAATGATCAATAAGATTAAAATTTAACTGATTTATATACTTTTTTCTTCATTAAAGTAAATAAAAGTACGCAAATAAATGAAAATAAGTCGATAGCCCAAATGAAATAGATAAATAAAATAAATAAACATTAAATAAATGAAATGGATAAAGATATATTAAGTAAGTAAAATTAATGAATAATTATCGATAAATAAATATACGACCCTATCTCACGACCTAATTTGTAATCGAATTCGCGAATGATTAAAAAGTGGTTAATTCATACTAATTCGTTTACGACCTCACTCATACGAATTACGTGAGATTTGTCTAAACCCACGTGATGGTTAGGTTTAGGGGCGGGTAAGGGGTAGGTCATTCGCACAAATTCATACGAATTGGCCAATTCGGTAAAATATGTACGATTTAGCAAAAAATAAAAAATAAAATAAAATAAAAAAACGGTCGTATGAACTAGCCACCTCGTAAAATTCGTACAAATTCCCGTGAGATCGGGATTGAAATATATTCTAAAATAGCAAATAAATATAAATAAAGTAAATAAATGTTTTATTTTTTTATAGTACATAAAATTAAGTAAATAGTAAATAAATTCAGTCGAAAAATATAAAATAAGTAATTCATTTCAAATTAAGAAAACAAACAAGACCGAAAGATAGATATATTGTCACACACAGCCTGTGGTCAGTTGCAGAAGGCTAATGGACGCTGCATCCCAAAAGTGCAAGGCTTCCCACTGAGCTAAATCATTCATTTGACTCCTTATATGAAGGTCATCGAAGTCTTCCCCTTCCTTTTCTTTCATTTTTTGAAGCCGTCAGCATAACAGCCAGCAGCACAGAAACATGACGTGTCATAATGGCCTCTTGTGTCGGACTTGTGAAAGTCCTCGGTCACACTTCAGCAGTCTAAACCCTTCCCGACTCGGTCTACTCCCGCCCCGTCACCTCTCTCTCTGCTCCGGATAATGGGGAACAAGAGGGAACGCTGCAGACATGCAGTATGAAAGTACATTCAAATTTGTCAACCAGTTGGCAGGGACATGACGAACAAGTGTAAAGCATTCAGAACAAAGTGCAATACACCACATTAGTGCTGGGCGGTAAACCGGTTCAGAACCGAAAACCGGTTTATATTTTCGTCACGATTTTGATTTTGGATAAACCGCCATACCGGTGTCTTTAATTACACAACGTTCAGAAATGACCGTTACGCTGCGGGCTATTACGACACGGTTTCAGACGGACCCTCTACCCGTTGCACTATGTAAGCACTGACGAGTGAGGGTAAACAAACAGCAGCGCTCTGTTACGTTACATGGACGATGGATGCTGAAGAATTAGTACAACATGACAGTGATGACACCGAAGAACTTGTGCCAAAAAGAGGAGCCGGGTCTGTTGTTTGGAAGTTTTTTGGTTTCCAAAAATCCGACGTCGACCAAACAACCATTTTATGTAAGTGCTGTCGGGCTAAAATTCGCGCCAAAGGCGGCAACACAAGCAATTTGCTCCTCCAGCGCCTTAGCCGCAAACATGTCTTGGAATATCGAGAATGTATTAAAGTCCGCCGGCATTTAGCGCCCCTCCACATCAGCATGTAACACAGGGAAAGCTAAAGAAAAGTCGAGCCAAATATTGTTTCCATTATACAGGATAATCCTGTTTATAATAAGTTTAGCCTCGTGAGACCATCCTGATCTCGCGAGCTTTCAAGGTTTCACTCGCAGATCAGTCTGGATACTTTCCGTTAAAGAAAATTTGGGAGCAGTTCACCAAACGAACGTCCAATCAGCGTTGGCTTTGAGGCGGGTCTGAGGTGTGACGCAACGAGAAGCGCGACAGTTTTTCTTTTTAAGTTTTTTTAAGTTTTTTTTTTTAGTTTTTCTTTTGCCGACATGTTTTATTTGCTGAGCTAACGAGCCTTTACCTGCAGCAGCAAGAGTAGCCTGGCTTGTGGTTGTTTGTCGTCGCTCTTGTTAGTACGTCACATGCTTCGTTCATCTGATTGGCCTATGTCGGTGATAGACGGGCCAAATCAACCAATCAGCTAACCAGTATTTTCGCCCTCTTTCCAAAACTACTTCAACGAAATAGTTTCCAGATGGATATGCGGAGCAAATCCATCTGGCGGAGTACAGGTTAAGTAAGTTAGCACTTTCTATTTATTTTATATTTGTTCTGGTTTTCGAAGCAATACTTTTTAAGGAATAACTAATGCAAGTTGCATAATTTTGTTTTAATTTTTTTAATAGACCTCAAAAGCAATGCAAACAAGATTTCCTTTTATATTTACTTGAATGCACGTAATGTTCCTGAATTTGTACTTGAACTAGCAAAAGTATTCCAAGTTGTTCTAATTGTGTTGTTTAAAATAAAAGTTCTGTATTTTGACTGCAGTTGTCTTTGCATTTTGATTACTTAGAATCATGAATGGCTCTTATTTGTAAACAACAGCATAATTTTCTGGGCCATGCAAACCTGTATTACTAGTGTGGAATTATTCTACAATATTCACCAATGACAGTAAAATAGACCATCCTAAGTCAATTTACTGCAGTAATTCCTCTAGAAAATGCATTGAACACCTGACTATGCATGAAAAAAAAACGTCATAAACCAGAAAACCGTTATAATTTTGAAAAAAAACGCTGATATCAATTTTGGTCAAACCGCCCAGCACTACACCACATCGAAAATTTGAATAGTAGTAGTTTCAGGCCTGCCGACGGGCTCTCAACACCCAGTGGAGCACATCACGGCTCAAGTGCTTCTGCAAGAGCAAGAGTTTTTCTGTGCTGGAAGCCATCGAAGAGACGCCAACAAATCCAGTGCAAAGACAAAAGCAGACATGAAAAGACGATCCTCGCCACAGACACTGCACCATTGTTTGCTTTGTGGAGAGAGCTCGCAAGAATGAACTATCATCGTAATTAGTCACACACTATTAGCTAGCTTAATTACCCTGATCCCTGAAGCCACAAGCCTCTTTCATTGGGAGAGTGGGCGTCTCTTATCTCACTTTCACTGAGGTCGACAGATGCAGCTGGCATGCTTGAGTTTTAAATGTGATCTACTCCAGGTTTGTCTATTTGGACCTCATTAACGAAACAGCCAATGCCAGCAATTTGTTAGGAGTCTCGTTCACATTTAGAGTAACATGATGTGCAAGATTGCGATCAGGAGACAGGGAGATTGTGCAACTGCAAGGTAAGGACATTTCTGTGGCCTCAGATGGACATTATCTGGGTTTTAATCTCATTATCTCGGTGATTCTCCAAGCCATTCAAAATGTGGCAGTGCTGGGGGTCCATTAGCAGAATTGAAAAGCATAATAGATGCAGTGGATTGCTTTCATACATGCAATATATTGCTAAGTTAAGAAAAAGTTAATTCAAATTGTCATGCAAAGTAGACCTCGATGCTAAAATCAAACATTACAACAAATAAAAAATGTAAATATAGTAAAATATATAAAATAGGGCAATGTTGAAATATGAAAAATGTGGAAATTTAAAACTTAAATGGAATTTTTGTACAAAAAAAGCAAAAAAAGTACTTACTTCCTTAAAGGGATAGTTCACTTTGAAATTAATTTTTTATATGTTTTAGCTTACCTCAAGGGCATCCAAGATGTAGGTGTCTTTGTTTCCACAGTATTTTCAATTTTGATATTTTTCTGTTAAACCGTTCTTGTCTGTCAGTCATATAACGGAGGTTTATGGGGTCCACCTCAAAGAGCATGCACAGAGAAGTCCAAATTAAACATGATTTAATGACTCGTAAATGTAAGTACACATTGATGGCCTAAGACACGAAACAAGCGGTTTGTGTAAGAAAACGAACAGTATTTATATTGTTTTTACCTCTTGTAATCACAGCCACGTCCAACTGATCTGAAGGCACGGGCGCTTCGGTATGCGCATGCGCCGTAAAGTGTCGGAAGTGATCTCGAAAAAAATACGAAAAAATTAACGTTGTCTGTTGATATATCAAAATCTAAATATGTTTAGATCGTCATAGTGAAGGGTAACACTTCTGAAATCTCTGTGTAAACAATGAATGACGTTGCGCAGATAGAAGCGCCCTCGCCCTGAGAGTACTTGGACGTGGCTGTGATTACAGGAGGTAAAAACGATATAAATACTGTTCGTTTTCTCACACAAACCACTTGTTTTGTGTCTTAGGCCATCAATATGTACTTACATTTATGAGTCATTAAATCATGTTTAATTTGGACTTCTCTGTGCATGCACTTTGAGGTGGACCCCATAAACCTCCATTATATGAGACAGACAAGAACGATTATTTAAAAACATCAAAATTAAAAATACTGTAGAAACAAAGACACCTACATCTTGGATGCCCTTGAGGTAAGATAAATCAAAAATTCATTTCAAAGTGAACTATCCCTTTAAGTCAGAAAACATTTTTGTTAAATATAATATTATTTTTAATTGTGCAATTAATAATAACTAAAATGAATGTGAATTTGAACAAAACAGAGTTAAACAAAACTTTTAAAATAATTACAGTATATAAATATTTATGATTGTAAATATTACAGGTGGTATTTGCATCATTTTTATATTCATTAATTTATATATTATTCATGTATTTATTACAATTATGGAAGTATAAATATAGTGTGTGTGTGTGTGCAAAATAACATTCACTTACTAACAAATAGGAAAATGTCCTTCATCTGCCAGAGGAATATATATTTTTTTCATAATTCTTTTTAATGCAATCAAATTATTGCAAATGGAAGAAAATGGGCCAACATTACCCAATAAAGGAGGGATATAGGCAATAATAACTGCATATAAACAAACTATAATCAGCAAGCCCACTCTTAAAAATAAAGCTTCTTTATTGGCATCTACAGTTCCCTTAAGAACCTTTACCTTTCCAAAGCACAAACATTTCTTTATAATATTATTTACATTCACACTAGGAAGCAAAATGGTTATTTTAAGAACTGTTCACTAAAAGATTATTTGTCAAACCAAAAAATGGTTCTTCTATGGCTTCGCTGTGAATAGCACTTTTTGGTATAGCACATCTGAAGATAAACAAAGTCAAAACAGAACATGCTTTTGCAAAAAGTCTATAAATGCACTGGATTCCAAAGCACTTAAAATGCTCTAAAAGCCTTCCTTTCGCTAAAGCCAGACAGACGAGGTCCAGTCAAGTGGAAGGTATTAAAAACATGAAGTGCTATTTTCAGACGGCACTGTACGAAACAGCGGCCGCCCCGGGGCTAAGCTGCCTGCAATCTCCAAACCCTCGGGCCTCCAGTCGAAACACTCCATATCCTTTAAAGTTCAACATAATTAACATTTAACACTGCTTATGTGCATGAATAATCTTCTGAAGAATTCACGCTCGAGTTTGAGAAATCCTTTAGCACTTTCCACGCCGCATTACAGAGCGCGCAGCCAGTCTTGGGCCGGCTCCCGTGGGGAATTGCACCTGTCACAAGACAAGCTGCACTCTTCAGGGTCTATCGGGGCAGCCAGGCAGAGCTAAGCCCAGGCGTGAGCTCGCGCTTCCAGTCATCATCTTCACCTTCCTCACCTTTCCTTTCTGCCGTGTCTCTGAAGGTCACGTTTCTTATGCATATCCTTTCGCCTCGGAAAGAGCTCTCTGTCCCAAAAAGGGCCTCTGAAGAATTAACAGTCAGAGAAAGATCTACAACAAGAGTTCGAGCTTGGACATTACCCCTCTCTTATTCCTGTCCCCTATATACATTAGCATTTGAAAGGACTTGTAGAGGCGTATTCTAAGGAAGGAGACAGAAAGTGGCAACAGAGAGAGTGCAGTTTCCCCCTCACAGTCAAACCATTATTCTTCTAGCTTCGAGGGTCTCCTGAAAGAAGTCTTTGTCAAGTTCAAATCCATAGGTATTTCTCTTCTCTGAATGGACCCTCATTAAGACATTCTCTGCATTGCAGAACCGGTCATCAAATCTTTGCAAAGTCTTGCTCTTTTTCAGATCTCATCAGATCGCATAATTCAGTACAGTATAGGTATTCCCCTCCCACCTCATGTGACTTTATTTACTGATCCTAGTTTCAACAACTCTTTCTCACCACCTTTTGTGGCCACTCTTCCCATCCCATTTCTCACTATGGAGTGGTATTTGCCAAGCAGCTGTCAGCGAGAGATTCCCAGCTCACAGACATCAGCTATTGAATATCAACAGCCTTGTAACCAGCGAGCCTTGCCCAACAGGAAGCACTTACTGTAAATGACGCCTGATAGCCAAACGTTTCATAAAAGCTTGTTATAGCTTAAGCATGAAAGTTTTGGCTTTAATATTTTTGTGTGGTAACAAATATTGGCAAATTATTTTTTTTCCCAAGAACGGCAAAAAGAACTTAAAATACTGTCAATATGTGTCTTACAGAAACAAGTAATACATCACAAAAGGGTCTACTTTTATTTGCGTACACTCACAATAACAACAAAACTTTGTGCTTTTGTAAAATAGAGAAAACAAACAGCCATGCTTTCTTCCGTCTCAGTCTCTGTGAGCTTCTTTCTGAAACATGTCATATAAATGAACCGAAACTCAGCGAATACTTGCCATGAGACATGAGGTGTATTAAGGCCTGTTTCACATATCGCGTCTTTTGCACGCTCAAGTTAGTTATTTCAAATGTAGGCACGCTCATAATGGAAGCGATGTGGTCGCAGTGCAACGTGCTAGTTTTTTCCAAGCTCATCCACGCCGCATCGAGATAAAAACATCTCAACTTTTCAGAATGCCGCAAGCTCACCATAAGCGCACAGTAGGTCACGTGCCAAGAACCAACCGGAGCGCAACCGCCCTAGCGCTTTGGAAAAAGGTGAATGCGGCGCGCCCAGCATCTCTATGCGCTTTTAGGTGCTATATGTGAATCTGGCCTTAGCCACTAATTGGAATCGGCCGATCAAAGCTATTATTTCCGATATCAGCCATTGGGCGATTATTTAAAGACACCCAATGACCAGTGCCGATTAAATCCTGTCAATCTAAAACTTACGATTTGTGCGTGATCGCTGAGTCTACGAGTCCCTAGACCGTCCCATTTAGAATTTTGATGCTCTGAAGTGTGCTCAGTAGCGCCCCCTTTGTACCCTTGAAGGGGTTTCCAGCGAAGCCCGTATAGATGCAGGCTCCACGCACTTTAACTACTCAGGAATCCTTGCGAAATGGCAATCAGAAATTGGATGGGATTTCGCTCACGGCTGACTGATGAAATTGCGTACTGTATGACACGCCAATTCGCGTATTTCCATTTTTGGTGTGCTATCAACACGCATAATCGCTTTTCAGCATGTTTATGAACGGCGTCTGACTTAACGTTATTACTGTATATAAATATATGACCAGTGTTGGGTGTAACTTATTACTAAGTAATTAGTTACTGTAATTTAATTACGTTTCCCTTGAAAATGTAAAGTAAGGGATTACTCTTAATTTATCTGTAATTTAATTACAGTTACTTCTGATCAATCCAATCTCGACAGCAATTAATGTGCATTTTATGAGGTGTCTAAATATTACGACTCTAATTCGTACAAATTCGAATGAATTATTGTAAACTATGTATGAAAAAAGTGTGAAATGTCATGAGATCAGACATAACACAATAGTGGGTTAAACATCAAAATGTATTGTCTGATGTTAAAAGTAGTTTTTTTATAATGTAACCTTCTCCACCTTGGTCAGTTTAAGGATAATTCATGCAATTTTATAGTATTTATTTGAAAGAATTAAAACAGATTCATGTCTATCCTTGTATTATGGGATTTTGAAAGTAATTAGTAATTAAAAGTAATTAAATACTTTTTAAAGAGAGTAATTAGTAGAGTAATCTAATTACACTGTTGAAGAGGTAATTAGTAACTAGTAACTAGCCGTCACTGGGGTTAATAGCATTTATGAGTGTTCCCTTACCATCCTAGAAAAAAAAAAAAAAAAGATCTCTCTCCAGATGTAGATGTACATTTTGCTTCGTTTCGCTCGGACATTTAAAGCCGTGTACATACTCGGAATCACTCAGACGTTAATGGAGTAGACATACATGCATACACACGCGGATAGCTGAAAATGCTATGGATGAAAATGCTTATAGATAACACGCCACTTGACTTGAAGTTGCGTGTATGTTTACGCAAAAGTCATGATGTCATGTTGCTCAGGGACTGTAAACATGGCTGAGAAGAGAATATTTAAGTATCATTCTGGTTTTTATGTCATAGGCTTACATTTTACCAGTTGTTACTCAAACCATTTTACCAGTTGTTACTTAGAATACAAACATTATCGACCAGTGGTTGATATCTCAAAGATAATAATAGCGTGTTACGAACGTCATGGCTTTAATGAGTCATATAAACGTAGTATGAATATTGAAACCTATACATTTTTCTTACTCATTTTCATTGTGTGTTAAAATTTAATATTACGTAGACTATTATTATGTACGACTGTATGTATCATTTACATAACCATGACATATATTCTAATGCCCAGGTGGCATATGCAATTATAGAACTGTAAAAGCATCCTGTGTAGTTCACATGGACAAAAGATCAAATTAAAGGGACACTTCACCCATTTGCATTAAGCTTTGTATCTTTAGAAACCCAGTCATATTTTTGGATGGTCATGGGTTATTCCATTATTTTCCCTGAGATGGGAGAAATAAGGATTTAAGTGTTTTACTTTCTGCTTATTATTACGTAAAAGGGTCAATGACGTATAAGGCCTTTGAGAGGCCCATTTTTAAACTACTTGAAATAATAAAATATTTGTCTATTTTCTAAACATTTGGAGTGTAGTCTACACATGCATGTGTGTGAGAACTTCAAACAAAGATATTTTAGTGCTTTTAAACTCAAATGAATAGGGCAATGACCTTAAAGTCATTTGGTGATCTGTAATTTATCTTAAAATTAATCGATTTCTTTTACATAAGTTATATTTTAAGAAGTATCAGTGATTAATTGAACTGTTTAAGAAAGATATACTCATGTGTCCTTTCATTTATTGCAAATGATGTTAAATACATTTTTATCTATAATGGCAGTGTCATCCTCATAAAGCAATTAAATGTTTTTTTTTACTCATATAATCTATAAAACTGATTTAAAATGTGTAGATATAGTATCCACTTATTGATGTTATACCAATGAAATATATTTCAACCAAAATGGACAGACATTATTTTTTGAATTTACTGCAGAATTGAATATGGCTGGTTACCCCACATGACAAGTGGTCGCATCACATGATGAAAAACAGCAGGCAATTAAGACTATTCAATGATTTTGATAGTTAAAACACATTTAATTAAATTTTATGAAGAATCAGCATATTTAATTACATTTTATGAAGAATCAGCATATCCATTTCATTTGACACATTTCATAACATTAACAGTTTCTTCACTATTTAATTTGACACATAACCATCATATTGAAATTTTCAATACAAATGCATTAAACGCTTGGACATAACATTGAACAGCATTTTCCTTTATCATTTTCATTTCATTAATCACTTAAACATACAATGTTTGCCTTTTCATTACTATTTTCATTTAACAGTTGAACATTTCAGCATTCTGCAGACACATTGAACAGCCTTTTCCGCTGCCTGTAGTGAGCAGTCTTTTCTTTGCTTGTTAGTGGGGCCATCTAGAAAAAAAGTATATTTAAACATACACAGAGTTAGAAAAAGAATTGGAAAAAGTAGAATGAATGCTTAATATTCACACATTTCTCTGATAAAAAATACATAATAATCAAAAAGAAGTAAGCTTAGTCCTCTCTGAAGTAGGATGGAAATTATTGAAATTTAGAAAAAATATGTGGTGAAATGTAGAAAGTTATTTAAAACTACTAAATGCATATAATGAATGAAAACATTTGCATCCAGAAACTACAAATACATGATATGTGTTTATCATTTAAGCAATCAGTGGCGGTCGCCCCACATGATGCTTGGTCGCCCCAGATGATGTTTTCAAGTTTAATCAAGTATAACAGGCTAATGCTTAGCTATAGAACCCAAGCTAGCTTCTTCTCACCACATATCACTGACAAATTTACAATTTACAAATTTAAAAATAAAGATTTGCGTATAAAACTTTTAATTTACAGTTTTAGGTTGGTCGCCCCACATGATATCAAAATGTGATGTATACACTGCAGCAGTTTTAAAGAGGATTTGTTTGTAAAAATGAGAGTGACTACTCACCGGCTAGTTGTCTCTGTGGGACCCTCACCATGAGGCTGGTTGATGCTACATCCTCTTTGAGACGATTATCAAAATATAAGTCCCTTATTAGTATTTTCTTGATGGTCGCCCCAGATGATATTTCAGACAACGAACATCTTTGGACAAGATTTGTTTGTTTATTATGATTGAAATGTGTGTACAAATGTTTCATAACTTTGTCAATCAATGGAAAACAAGTTTAAAATTATGCCAAAGTATTACATTTAAATTATTTTAGTTTGATTTAAAACCAGTTGTCCAAACAGAAGTCAAGGCCGGACGGTCGCCCCACATGATGTTTTCACACTTCAGGTGGCAGAAAATGCCAATAAACCAATTATTTTTAAAGAAATAAGAGTGGGCATATGTATAAGGGAGGTGGTAGACATACATGTTATAATTTTATTCATTTTGATGTTTATTAATTGGTAAAAAGTTCAGTCGGACAGAAAAAGCAAGCGTCACGCTCTTCTGACCCAAAATCGTAATTTTGCGTCATAATAAGCAGGAAGTCACACTTCATTAAAAAGGGTATAGCCATTGCAAACCTAGCCATTGGGTTAAATTTTTTAATTACATTTTTAACCCAACGTTTGGGTTTGTCCATATTTGACCCAAAGTTGGGTTAAAACAACCCAGCATTTTTAGAGTGTGGCTATCTGCATCAGCGGAGAAATTTAGTATCGGTGCATCTCTAGTCTTTACAATAATTTCACAAAGATGAGGTACTGGTTTGAATCACTTTAAAACACAGTCCTCCACAGCATTAGTGCAGACAGATTTGATATACTGTACAAGCATCTTAACTTAAATATATGCAAACTAATCAGAATTACAATCTTTCAAGGCTTTTATACCATCATAGACTGGAGGAATGCAGATGAAGTCCTCCACTCTCGCCTCTGAGACCTGGGTCACTGCATTCTTCCCCAGTATTAACAGCAGAGCAGACGCGCCGTTTGATCCTTTGTGACTGGCCGACGGTCCAATCGAAATTTCCTGCTTGCTGACTAGCTCTGTGTGGCTGTTCCAGCGAGGGACACAATCATCCTGACACTAATGGAATAGCCCAGCGCATACATTCACCACACGGAAGCTTCTCAAAGAAACCGGGACGCCGGCCCGCCAAACACCCCCATCACCCAAGCTCTAATCTCCCTCAAAACAGGCACATTAAAAGAGAGCATCTGACAGCCATAAGAGAGAGAGGGGTCGCTGAACAATACTGCCCTGATCCACTGCATGTCTTACCATTGGGTCCTACTGTGGCCCTGATTGAGAGAAGAATTATAGTCCCTTACTTTTCTGTTAAAGGAGAGAGAGGTTCCTCTTCTCTCATCAATTCTCCTCTTTCTTACTGAGTTTCTGGCTCTGTAGCTGGGAAAGCCAGTCTAGATGGGTCAAATGGCTCGTCACTCTGATAGTGATATTGTCAGTCAGCTTTAATACATCTTGTTATATGAAGCACCACAGAGCAAAGGCCCGTTCACACCAAGCACGATAACTATAAATGATATCATTCTAAAAATCGTTCTCCATATTAAAGAATAACAGAGTTCACACCACAGCTATAACGATAAAGATATGAGGAACGAGTATCGTTGGGATCACTTTCAGAACGATTTTTTTCCAGCTGTCCAATGATAAAACACTGACAACCAATCAGACTCGTGCATTTAAAATGGCAGATGATATTGCAGAGAAGTTAATCGTCAAAGTACAAAATAAAAATAAATAAATAAATAAAATCCTCAACTGTTTGACAAGTCAAACCCACTTTTCAATGATAGGCTACGTTAAAAAGATGGATATGGAAAGCATCCTGGGAATAAACGGTGAGAAGTATTCACAATGATATTATGCAGTTTAGCATTGTTACAAAATTACCTCTAGGTAGGCTATCCAGCGCTAGTTGACAACATTGCTGAAGTACTAGGTGATGTTTTTATTCCATCATTGAATTCGTCAGCTATATCCAGATATTACACTAGACATGGATTCACTGTTTAGATGCGCTCCAAACACCTCTCGTCTTTTAAGAATATCGATTGTGTACCCAAAACAAAAAGCGCCTGTTTTTTCCTTTTGATATTTGTTTGTAAGTAAGCTAGTAAGCAGCAACAGCAGGTAATTTGCCCGTGCTGACTCCGAACCGCAGCGCGCGTGACATAAAAAGAACTTTATCGGTTGTTGGTGTGGGCGAAAAGTTGATTTTGTGCATTTTTACTTTTTAATATGCTGTGACAAGTAACAAACTGATGAATGCGCTGAAATTTTGCCATTATTGAGATTTTTTAGCATTGTATCTGCATAGCTGAAGTGCTCAATCTACCATCAGCCTTCAATAAATAATGTAAATTTAGTTGTTTTTAGTGATTTGCAGTATATATATATATATATATATATATATATATATATATATATATACACATACACACACGATCAGATCTGCCATTAAACGAGTCCATTATCTGCCTGTTTTTGAAACGAGTCATTAGCTGTTACATTGTGACGTACAGACATATTGGCCGCGCCCAGTTACTGCGCGCGCGCAGACGGAAGTGTAAACTTGAAGTCTACACATTCAAATACTTCATCATAGCATCATGTCGAGAAGACGCTGGTGTTCTACAATGCAAAGAAAGTTCAGGCCACTTTGTTTTCATTTACCAGGGATGAGCATGTGAAGAATTGGTGGTTAGAGTTCATATTTGCAACGAGACCACAACAGTATAGCCCGACTGTGTTCTTCTCATCATTTTAATTACGAATCGTTCAAAAACATAAATTAATTCAAATGTGGATTCGAAAGCGGTTGTTCCTGAAGGAGGGCTCAGTAACCCAGTGTATATGGATCAGCTTCCTCCTCCTATGAATCACAACCTGTAAGTATTATTAATAATTGTTGCTTTTATGGGTTTTAAACGGTTTTGTAGCGTGGGGGCGCGAGGAGGGAAGGCGCAATAAGTATGTGTGCGCGTGTGTGTGTGTAAGTTACGCTCAGCGCAGCTTCTAGATCTCCAATGTACTTTTTTTTAAATATGTGAAATGTTTGTCGCTGTTATTGGAGTTGTCATAAAGAATAGAGCGTCTTGTAGTACTGCAGTGCTTTATCAATATGTTTATGCGTTATGCTAACAAACAATAACTGACTGGGTCTGTCATCTGACCAATCACCGCCGATTAGCGTCACGCAAAGGAGTGGTTTGGAAAAATGAGTCGTTGTACGAATCATTTGGGAGTCGGTGAGCAAATCAGTTAAAAATAAATGCATATTATAAGACAAATAAAGTGTTTTTTATCCTTGCATGCATGTTAAACTGTTTTTGGGAACTCCTAAAACAAAAATAGGAACATTTCAAATGCTATGATAGGGGCTCTTTAAACATAACCTACTATCCCATTACCCTTAACTGAATGTATAAAAGATTGATAGATTTCTTTGTTCTTGTCTGTCCTCCTCTAAGAACAATGACTGAGTAGAGTGAAGAACTGCAACAGAAGCTGACAGCCGAGGCTTCCTGATTTAAGGTAGCAGGTGAAATATGATTACAGCTGATGAGAGCCGAGGGCGTCAGGAAACCCAAACTCTGCAGTCTCATCAGGACCGCCGGGTGGGGAGGGGCGACATATCCTCCCTCACTGCAGCACCACAGCCGAAGATGGAGCGATAGACAGCAGGAGAAAGAGAAGCGGAACCCAGAGCGAAGGACCGCGCTGATTTACGAGACGGCATGGGATGGTGGTTTTACGAGGTCCAGCTACGAATATCATCATCGTATAACAAAGCGATCGGACAGCCATTTATTAAAAAAACAGACAGTCTTGGGTTGATCAAACACTGTGACTTGGGTTGGTAGATTGGTGAAAAATTAAAACATGATTAACACAAGTTTAATTATAAAAAAAGAGAAAAAATTACTTACTTACATTTTGACAATTTAGGCCTAGAGAATAGCAAAGAGATTTATGTTATGTGATATTACATGATATGAATGGTCAGTGTTAAAATACCATTTTGGGGCTGTTTACACACCTTTTTTAAATAAAAACGGAAAACCTTACACAACAATCGCGATTTTGGGAGCCTGAAAATGCACACTTTTGAAAACGGGTTACTTCACTAAACTATACCGTTATCGTCTACATGTAAACTACTAAAACGGGGACATCATGCGCATGCAGTCGTAATGTTTCTTTACAAAAGTGGCATGAATAATACAATGCTTTTAGTTGTTTTTGCGGATCCGTGTGAAACGGGACATTTTAAAGTGTCAACATCCTGTACCAAAACACGTCACGGTCATAAACATCATACTAATGTTGCAAACTGAACATTACAAATGCGTTGGGAGATTCTAGCTTCTGTCAGTAGAACCTGCCCTAAAACAAGATGAGATATCACCAACCTCACAGAAAAACACAACTAGTTTACCAGGTGGTGATTTCATATAAAATCGTACGAATGTGAATATAGATTAAAAAAAAAGTAACTATGAAGGTCCACTACTAAACCTAGAACAATAGCAGGTGATGTGAAAAATACAAATGAGAATGTCTGAATTCATATAAATTAGCCTCAAATTCACCATGAGATTTTATTGGATATCACACCTGAATGGAAATAATCAGATAACCAAAGCCAACCTTATCCCAAGCAAACCAAACAACAATTTCACGAGTACTGTTCTTCTAGGCGTATAAAAGGCCACAGTCCTGCACGTATCAGAAAACACCAGCAGCACAGAGCTATTGTTCTCCCTGACATACAACTGATATTTATACATGGACTGTCAGCGCACAACAAAGGCTCAGGTTTCTCGAGGTTGCATGTGGATCCATTGTTCTCTTTGCAAAACGAGAGAAAGAGAGATGGAAAAGCAAAACCCAATCAACAGATAGACAAAATGGGACAACAATGGCGAATATCGAGGGGTCATTCACAAATACAAAACATTACATTACTGGGAGTTGACATTTATAAGCAAAGGTCACAGTGCAGGAGACAAACAAGGCTAAAGAAACCAATTCGAGACAGTTTTGAGCTTCTTTGCTGCTTTAAAACACCACAAAAAAAGTGTATCACTAGCATAAGCCACCAAGACTAGGACTTTTAAATGGATAAAGATGAGAAGATTCCACCAAAGGTGGATAAAATCACCTTGTAAACAAGCAGAATGAGCAAATGAACATCCAGTCTTTAATCTAACAAGGAACCAGTCCTTTTCAGCTTAGCATTACCTTCAAGCATGGTTTCCTGACCTTTGTGCTTGCCAAAAGAACAGGGTAGCTTGGCAACAGGAACAAAGGCAAAGTCAATGAAGTCCAAAGGGAAAGATGCCATGGCCCCACTTCAAACTCATCCAGCCAACCTTGTGAGAGAGAAAGAACACGTTTAGGAGGAAACTGCTGAACCCAAAGCAGGACGAAGACAAACGCATTCATGTTGGTGTCCGATGCTGAGAAACCTTGAGCTGGACTGGACAGGAGGAGAAACTAGCAACAGGTGGTCCCACGAAGCATGTCTTCTGAACACAGACGTGGGCCTACAGACAGAAAGACAGTTAAATAGATAGGAGACAGATTTTATATGTAATATAATTATATATTGTTATTCAATCCCATAGAGAACCCATAACAGAGAGAAAAGAAAAAAATAGACAAACACACATACAAGTACAATACTTATTTATTAAGATTCTTTTTAAATGTACATTTTCATGTCTCCAACACAGAGAATGCTGATAAATAAAGCTAGTTATAAAAAGCTTTAAAATCAAAGCACAAAAAAAGTCCATAATTAATACTTTTATCATTTATTTTACATTACAGATATTTACAAAATGTGTGGTAGCCCATTTTACACAAAATTTGATTAGAAATTAAGGTACCTCTTGGCAAGGACCTCATGAGGGTAAGTTAGACGCCATGTTTCATTTTTCGTGAATAAAAACGAGGCTGAGTGTGAGGGATAGGCTAAAGTGTTTCATATTTCTCAAAACATGACTCCTGTTTGTTTGTTTTTTAAAGCAGATATTAATTGTATATATGAATGAACTTATTTTGTGAAAGATGACAATTAAATATAGCGTCTACAAGGTCCATTCGTGCGAAGCAGACGTAAGTTTGATTTGATGAGACAGTTTGGATTTAACGTTAGAGCGTTTCTCGTGGCAACTAATATAACAAACGAGCGAAAACACTTCCGAGTAAGCTTAACGTAGGCTACTGAGTAATAATTCATCGTGAATTATACGTTTCCTCGAAGGAGGATTTGGCGGTGAAAAGGAACTGACAAATACTGCAGGGCTTAAGGAATATGTGAGGCAAGTAAAAGAAAATAATCACCAGCCTCGAGTATCCAAACGAGGAAAGCCGTCTGATGAGTTTCAAGTGTTGCTCATGCTTCAGCTGGGACAAAAGACATGATTAGAGAAACATCGCCATAGCGCCCTCTGTTGGTTAAGGCATTTCAATTCTCAGTTTAGCACCATAACAGCATGAAGAATGTCCGCCTCAGCAGCCACATTTCCCTTTGTGGAATATGCTGACTGATCGTAAAAATCTCTCGGATGTATGAATTAAATCCCAAGAGGTCACTGGTCGATAAATGAATCATGAGACATTCATCACTCTAATGCACTGAGAAAGGCGTGTTAGGTAGAAGTTTAATGGCAAGAAACTAAAAACAGAGCAGAAAGCTTAAATTAACACTTTTATCTGCACAATTTCCCCTTCTTAAAATATTTCCTTATGTTCAACAAAACGGTTAGCCTGGCCAGCAGGCGAAGGCTTTTTGACTGGCTAAAATCTAGTGATTAGAGGGTACAAACCAGGCGTTTAATACACAAACACAATCATACTTTTACCACATTGGCCTTTCAAATTCAACATTTCTGGCTTGAAATTGAGTTTGTGATACCTACTGGCTAATACAACTTTCATTTGTTAGCTGATTCCCTCATCTTGTTCAATTCGTGTTTTATAACAGTAAAGTAAAAAAAGAAAAACACCCGCTCTTTTGGTAGCTTACGTGAAAGTTTGGTTGAACAAATTTACATGACATTCATATGGTACAGTAAAAGATTATCAAATAAAACCTCGCAGGTACAAAGGAGGCCATTTACCAGTTAAGGGGAGCTGATCGATTGTCTCGTTTTAAAGCCAGCCATTTCTCCCCCACTTGACGTGCTTATAAAGTGCTAAGGATTAAAATTGCATTGAGGTTTACAAGAAAGAAGAAAAAAAAAAGTCTGTGAAGCCTTTAGTCACGACAAACTGCCTTTTCAGTGAAACACATTTTCATTTTCTCCTTCAGTCATTTAGAGATGGAAACGTGATTAACAAAACCAATAAATTAAAACAAAAACAGCATTTCTTTACGGCAATACGCTCTTTTGCACTTTCTAAAACATTTTCATATGCATCCCTTTTATTCATAAAAGGCATTTTGAAGACCTTTTAAAGAAAGTAAAACCTGTATTAATAAGTCCAAGTCTGGTCTAAAGACTTGTTTCGGCTTGTCTGCTGAAAGTATAGATTAGTGATGCACATAGTAACATGACGGGGGTGAAAGGAGGAGAACATACTTAGTCACTGCATCGCAAACTGGCATTTGAGTTCACTCACTTTGATTATTAGTATCTTCATTAGTCAAATGTCCTTCAGAGAGCTTTCAAAGTTGACTTTTACAGTCAACGAAAAGCCAGATGTTACCTACTTGCTGTTAGAAATCTTTTCATTTTCACAGGAAGTCCGTGTGTGGGAAAAGTGCCTTATCCGACACGCACTTTTGCCCAGAAAGCGTTCGCTTTGGTTCACAGGTGAATGTGAGGGATGGAAGGCACTGTGCAGTACACGCTGGCTGCTGAAAATCAGGTCACAGGAAATGATCAGTTTAAACTTCCTGTCCAGGCCTGACGCCCATCAAGACCACAGGTATGTGCTTCTAACTCTGGTTTAAAAAGTCCACAACCAGAGACCGGCAGCCCTGCAAAGTGGCATTGTGGGATAGAGGAAGAGAAGATGAAGAGGGGGCCGAATCAGCAGAAAAGATCTCTCCGTCCGGTGTCGTGCCTGGAACCACAGTGCTCTGAGAATCTGTAAGACACAACAGCTACTTTATTGAGCTTACGTAATGTGTCAAGAGGAAAAGCAATACTTTTGGATTGTAAAAAACTGATATAGAAAGGAAAATGTTCAGTCAGCCGGTCATTATTGTGAACGTAACTGATTGTATATTAGGTAACACTTTACTTGAAGGGTGTGCATAAGACTAACATAATCCTGACATGACATGTTATGAATATGAAGGTTTTATGCATGTTTGTGACAACTGTCAAAGTTTTATTCTGATCAGTTATGACATTTTTAATGTTTTTGTTACTGACACCTTGACATAAACCAATCCATCATAACCTGTCAGTGTCTTTGTCATGACAACTCGACATTACTAACACAACACAACCTGTCATAAACATGACATAGATTAATTATCAAACTTAAGAAAACACCTAGCTTTATTGGTTAACATTACATTAAACTGTCAGGTTGTTGGTTTTGACATTGGCTGTCATGAAGCCATTATAACTTTTTAATGACAAATTTAATGTGTACACTCTAAAAAATGATTGTGATTTTAACAGTAAAAGACTGTAAAAAAATGCTACAGTGAAAAACTGTTAATTGGTTAACAGAAAGTTTCCTGAACTACATACGGTATAGAGCCAGACCGATATATCAGTTCGGCCAATATTATTGGCCGTATATTGCGCATTTTCCAAATATCGGTATTGGCAGTTATAATGGCCGATAAATGAATATTTAAAAAAAATAAAAAATAAAAACGGTTATATTGAAAATGTATGTTTTACAATTTGCAGTATGATGTTATCTATTGCTAAATTATGGCTCATCATAGACTAGCTAACCACAAAGCTAGCTAACGCCACTATCATCAGTGGAAGACCGCTAACGTTAACATTAATGAGCTTGAAACCACAATCAACTTTTTCTGAATAAAGTAATGATTACGATATTTATAACTAGCATATCTCTAGTTACCGTCCCGCATTGTAAAATGTAAGTTAGACTTGCGAGGAGTGAACATTTAGACAGAGAAAACATATCAAACGTATCTTGTGCATAAAAATTAGCATTTCTTTTACATGTGTGTAAATCCAACAACACCAAATGTGCGTTGCAGACTGTCATTCTGTAATGGATTTAGAAGCGCTAAATAGTAGGTTTGAGAAGGCAGGCAGCAACTGATGATTGAAAATGGTTTGTTGTAGCTTGATGGAAAGAATTTAAAAAGTGCAGGTAAAGGGATAAGCAAGCTGACATTGTAATTATAAAGTAGCTTATAAGGCAATATAGGGACTAATTATTATTTTATTTATCAGAACTTTAATATATTTTGATGTTCCTCTTTTGTGTTGTGACAATAAAAGAAACAAGTTTCTTTTTAAAATGCTTTATCATATTATTTTAGTTAAAACTCATAAATAACTACAAATAACTATGTTAGGGAAATCTGTTAATGTTTTGTTGCGCGTTTCTAATAAATAAATAAATATATTTAAAAATATCGGCCGATATATCGGAATATCGGATTTTAAAACCCAAAAATATTTGTATCGGTATCGGCCTTCAAAATCCTTTATCGGTCTGGCTCTAATATGGTAAATAACTGTAAATATATACTGGTACATTTAATGTAATTTTACAGTAAAACACCGTTAAATTTACAGTTTTGGAAGTGAAAAAGATTGATCATGTGACTCATCGCTGCTGTGATTGTTGGCTGTCAGTGTATTACAATTGAACAAAACAGATTTTAATACTTCAAAAGGTCAGTAAATTAACATTATATCAGATAATAAAATACGGTTTATTGCTGTAAAATTAAATATGGTTAAAAGTCTGTAAAACCTAAAATATTACCGTATTTAGCAGGAAAACTCTGGTAACCACAGCTGCCAGTTTTTTCCCGTAAATTTAACAGATTTTTTACAGTGTACCACTGTAGTTGAGGTCACGAAAAATATTCATGAAACATTTATAATGACATCATGACTGCCAATGTCAAAGCCAACCACATGACAGTTCAACTTAATTTTCAGATGTCATAAAGAAATTAAACAATGTCATATTTGCATTTAAAATGTTGAAAGACACTAAATGACAGTTGTCATAAACCCAACTTCATATTCAAAACATTTGTCATTTCATGATTATTATATGAAGGTGTCATGTCAAGTCTTATGCACACCCCTTCAAGTAAAGTGTTACTGTATATTATCCTGCTTGATTCATAAATAATAGTATAATAATAATAATAATAAGAATAGAAGAAACAAACAACCCCTTCCCTTCATTTTTTATATTAAATTAAACCTAACAACAAACTTCACACTCAAAAAAAATATACATAAAATTAAATCTATTAAATAACATTAAAATAAATGTAAAAAACAAATATAAATAAATAATCTTTAAAAAAGGAAATCAATTTTATATTTCTAGAAAGAAAAAGAAAAATGTATATAAAAATTTTCAAATTAAAAATTGATTTATTAAACAAAAAAAAACTAAATCTTCATACAAACAATGAATAAATAAACAAAATATTTGTTAAAAATGATTGAGACTATTTTCAAATGTGAGAAGACACCACAGACTGACAGAAGAGACATGCAACAAGCAAAGCAGAAGTGGCTAACATTGACTTTAATAGTATTTTTCCATCAACTGTGACCGACATTCTTCAAAATATCTTATTTAAGGCCATTGCACACTAACTCCGAAATTAGCATACTAAATTTTTGCACATAAAAAAAAAAATGTCAATCACGCTTGCAAACCGCCTCTGAAACATTCGTCCGTCATCAAAAAGTTTGGATCGAGTTTGATTTTCTGCGTTTTCGCATCCACAGCCAGCATTTTGAGAGGTTTTTTTTTTTGACAATTCAGGGCTGGGGGAGCTCCACACATCATTGCACATGCAAGTCCTTTCAGTTTCGATTTTCAATTCGATCAAAGTTTTTATGTTCTCTCGATCGGATTAGAAAAAGGAATAAATCTGCCCTTTCAATCAGATCGAAATTTCGAATCGATTAAGGTGTGACTGAGTAGCCAATTCGATAACTAAAGGCCAATTTATACTTCTGCGTCGAGGGTACGCCGTAGTGTACGACGTTGGCTACGCACGTAGGCGACGCCGTTGTGAGCATTTATACTTCTGCGTTCAGGTCTTGGTTGCTCTGCAGTACTGCTCCGAAACGCTAGTTGGCGGTGGAGGGTTTTAATGTTCCACTGTTTAGATTCCTCGAGTTGCGGCTAGGTTTACTACAAGCCTGAAAGAGAGTGGATCATGTTGGAGTTGGAGCTTATTGAGGTGGAAAAACAGTTCATTTTAGTGAAATTACTAAAACTGAAAGGCAGAAATGAGAGAAGACGTCGGAGGAGATGGTACGTGTGGAAATGCGTGAGAAGGTACATGCGGAAATGCGATGCTACCAAGCCGACCAATCACCGATCTTGCGGTCCGCGTCGCCGCAACGTGTAGTTACATTTTTGAGGTGCGCGTCAGGCTACGGCGAGGGTACGCGGTATGGACGCGTCTGTGCGTATGCTACGCCGTACCTACTGCGCGCACCCTACGCAGAAGTATAAATTGGCCTTAATGTATTATTTGGGTACAATATATACCTGTAGCCTATACAGCTGTTCTGTCTGCCCACACTAGTGTGTGTGCAGAAGAGAGAGGGCAACAAAATCATCCTCACTGCTTGACGAATCCATTTTGTATTTCTGTGCATTTTTTTCCGCAAAGGTTTAATAAATACGCATTGGACTCAGTGTGCAAGGTTTCTGTGCCGTGATGAATTTTAGGCTGATGAACACGAAAAACGAGTGACTCAGTGTGCAATGGAAGAAACTCAAACAGGTTTGGAACAACACGTGGGTGAGTAAATGAGTAAGTATCCCTTTAACATAGAAAGTAAAAGGTGTCTGTGACTCTACCTGAAGTCTGGCTCTGCTGCCCTTTTCCCTTCTTCTTCTTCTTGTCCTTCTTCTCCTGGGCTTGGTCAGTTGTAGCAGGCGGCTGGGGATCTGGCTCTGCGCCTCGCTGTTCTGCCCTTTCTGGCTTGAATTGGAAGAGAATGGATTGAGGTTCTTCCCTTTGCGTTTGGAGTCCATACGGGACAGGAAGTCTCTGGCAGACGGGGAGGAGGAGAGCTCCACCTCGGAGGGGTCGCGGTCCAGCGAACCAGTGCTCTGGAACTTTGAGGAGTCCTCGGACTCGGTGGAGGGGTTCCGGTTCTTCCTCAGTGCCTGCAGATGATGATGCAAAACAATAACGGGAAATTATTGTTTAAACCAGAACAAACGGAAGACACACTACCTCTTTTTAAGCCAAAGCGGAAGAAAAGTTACCCTGACTGATATTAGGTTTAAAATCATTTTGAGGTTTGAGGAAAAAGGAACTATGTGTAAGATGAAGATCAAGCTAAAACAAGATGGTGCAATTATATAAATCGAATACGCAGGGTTTTTGTTTTCAAATAATTACAGAACAGTTGTGTAATTTGGGGGCAAAAATGGAAAAGATTACTGATTTTCTCAATGAATCAATGTTACATAGTGAAAGTGTAGTGTACCATCACAGAATAGTGACTTATAACATATTTCCATTCAGATTATATAGAAACCTGAAAATGCTGATGAATCCTTATAATTACATACTATAATGATTGGGGACTGAAGCTATAAAAGCTTCAAAAAGTATCATAAAACATCTAACACAAAGGAATGATTCAAATATCAATATGAATCATTCATATATCGCTCCTCATGTAACTGTCGTAAACATTCTGAGGTAAGAAATAGGGCAGATTTTAAGCAAATGATGACTCTTAAAAAGCTATTGTGTAACTTCAGAAAGACTTATAAAGCGTTCAAAAGTCAGTGAGATTAAAAAAAATTTTTTTTTAAATGATTTCTGAAAGGATCATGTGACAGTAATGATGCTGAAAATTCAGCTTTGCATCACAGGAATAAATAAAATTAAAACGTATTTAAATAGTTGTTTGAAAAACAGTTATTTGAAATAGTAATAATAATTCACGCAGATGTGATACAGATATACATGGCCCAGAAGGTGCCTCCTAGTGGTCTAACCCTAACACTACCACAGACCTAAACCTACCCATAACCGAAGCGTGTTAAATTGACGTGAAAGGGTGCCGTGTGTGTCGGATGTCTACGCATTGGCAAAAGCGTCAGTATATGATGCCTTTGGATAAAAATGCGTTGGTATTTTTGATCAAATAAAGACTTCCTTTGAAAATCATATGAACAGTAGTGTAGCGCACATCATATGAACAACTTTACGAGGCCTCAGTTCTCATTCATGATAACTATATTGACCAGGATATTATGAACGACATGAGTAAATAATAACCGGATGTACACTACCGGTCAAAAGTTGTTAAGATCGGTACGATTTTCTTTATGTTTTTAAAAGAAGTCTTCTGCTCACCAGGGCTGCAATTTTGCATAAAAATACACAAAAAACACAGTAATATTGTGAAATATTATGACAATTTAAAACGACTTTATGTTAATATATATATCTGTAAAATGTAATTTATTCCTGTGAAAAAAAGCAGAGCTTTCAGAAGTCTTCAGTGTCCCGCATGATCCTTCACAAATCACTCTAATATGATGATTTTATGTCTCCAAAAACATGTATGATTATTATCCATGTTGAAAACAGTTTTTTACATTTTTATTTCAGGATTCTTTGATGAATAGAAAGTTCAAAGAACAGCATTTATTTAATTAGAATCTTTTTTACATTATAAATGTCTTTACTGTAACTTTTGATCAATGTAACTCATCCTTGATGAATAGAAGTGTTGATTTCTTATTTCCCCCAAAAATAAAATACAAATTCTTACTGACCCCAAACTTTTTAAAGGGTAGTGTTTAATGTAACAAAAGCTTTCCATTTCACAGACAAAAGCTGTTCTTTTGAACTTTCTATTCATCAAAGAATCCTGAAATAAAAATTAAACTGTTTTCAACATGGATAAATAATCATACATGTTTTTGGAGCATAAAATCATCATATTGGAGTGATTTGTGAAGGATCATGTGACACTGAAGACTGGAGTAATGATGCTGAAAATTCAGCTTTTTTTCAGAGGAATAACTTACATTTTAATATATATTAACATAAAAAAGTCATTTTAATTGTCGATAATATTTCAAAATATTACTGTGTTTTTGTGTATTTTTTATCAAAAATTGCAGCCTTGGTGAGCAGAAGAGACTTCTTCTCAAAACATAAAAGATCTCACCGATCTTAACGTTTTGACCGGAAGTTTACATTTTAGCACGCTCGCCTCACCTCCATTTGTCTGATCTGCTCCACCTCTCTTTGCACTTGCTCTCGTTCTCTCTCCAGTTTCTTCTGGCTGTCTCTGAGCCGGGCCAGGTCTCTCCGCATACTCCTCTTTACTCTGGCAGTTCTTGCTTCTCCTCCTCCAGCTGTTTGGATCGCCTCAGGCCCTCTTCCTCTTGGCTCTGCAGCTGCGCCTCCCTCTGGGTCAGTTCCCGCTCACGCTTGCTCTCCCACTCCTTTTCCCTGGCGCTTCCTCTCCTCCGTGCGTGGGCAGCCTGTTGCTTCTGGAGGCTGGCGACCTCCTGCCGCTGCTTCTCCAGGCTCCGCTGTTTCTCCTGGCCCGATCAGAGAGCTGGGCCGTGACGAGGAGGAGGAAGAGGAGGAGGTAGAGGAGGAGACGGATGGGTGACGTGAAGAGGGCTGGGGGCGTCCGTTAGGCTGTGCCGTTGGTCCTCGATGAAGGTGTCTTGCTGGACGAACGACTCGCCTATGTTGGAGGTGAGAAAAGCAGGTTTTAATTAGTGTTTGAAATCACACTTCAAGAGCTTCAAATGAGAATATTAAAGGGATAGTTCACCCAAAAATGAAAATTAGCCCATGATTTGCTCACCCTCAAGCCATCCAATGTGTATACACTGTAAAAATTAATATACTTTATCCTCAGGTTACTTAAATGTTGGCAATATAAAATAAAGAGTTCTTAATTAATCTTTGACTTGTGAGATATTTTTGTTAATTTTTTTGGTGTAAACTTTACTCATTTTAAATGGTTAACTTTTAAGGAATAATTTGATTAATTATTACTCAATTCCAATTTGTTAAATTTAATTTAATAATATTGCTTGTAATCTGTTGCCACAATTCTTATTGATTAGATAAAGTGTATTAATTTTTACAGTGTATGACATTCTTCTTTCAGGCCAATACAATCGGAGTTATATTAAAAAAAAATGTCCTGGCTCTTGTAAGCTTGATAATGGCAGTGGATTGCAACCGAACAGATTGAAGCTAAAAACATGCATCCATCCATCGTAAATGAAGTCCAAACTAACAAACAAAGGTTCACTTGCCCAGAAGCTGTTTATTTTACTTAATAAAATTTTAAATATGAATATTTATCTTACACAAACTCATCACATCGCTTCAGAAGGCCTTTATTAACCCACATGAGCTGTTTGGAGTTTGTTTATGACTGGACAAATGCACGTTTTTGAGCTTCAATCTGTTGGTTGCAATCACAGACTGTAAAAAATATGGACAAAGCGTCTGTGACATCACCCATTGACTTCAGAACGGTTTTGAGGCTGTTTATGGGGTATGGGTGGTGCCATATTGTAAAATCTTAAAATACAAATGTTCAGAAAGGATACAGAGGTGGTATGATGTGTTGTGTCAGATCATGGCCGAGACGTCAAATTCCACTCGGTGCAGCCCGTTGATCAGCTGTCAATCAAAGTTAACCGCCCTTATTTGTCATACATCTTATATCTAAATATGATCTAAACTAATGAGTTAGAAAAAAATGTCACCCCCTCACAGTTGTCAGGCACTCGCAACCTATCCAAAAATACAATAAAAGTCCATGGGACCAACCTGTAAATGTATGAATTTATGCAGTGAAAACAGACATTTTAACATGGGGTCTATGGATATTTGCTCCCTTTTGGGACCTGCCCCTAGCGGATTTTAGATGTATTGCAGTTTTTCGCACATCCGGGTAGGCTTCATTTTTCAGATTAGAATATTGCCACTTGGTTGCAATCAGATAAAACTGCCATTATAAAACTTGGAAGAGCCAGGGCATTTTTTTTTTTTTACAACTGATTGTATTTGTCGGAAAGACGAATGTCATATACACTTAGGATGGCTTGATTGTGAGGGGTAATTTTCATTTTAAAGTGGATTACTCCAACGTGCGAAACCCAAATTCATATGAAATAGGCCCCATATCTAGTGCCCACAAAGCACCTGTCCTGTCCCGGGAAAGGTTGATAATCACCCACTTAAGGTCAACTGTGGGTCAAATCTATCAGAGTGCTTCTTAATACATAATGCTGCACTCTGCTTGATTACAAGCCTGCTAAATAAAGCCCTGCATTTGTAAATTTCGTTTCCTTCTGTCATGCTGGGGACGAGAGCTGCTGGCCTGATCAGAGCAGAGCGAGAAATAACGAGACAAAAAAAGAGAATGAGTCACCTGTGATGTGCTCAGCAGGTCATGAAGATGAGCGACGCTCTGAAGAACCTGCTGTGGGAG
>JAQIUQ010003179.1:385000-392500 GCA_030378365.1 Hybognathus amarus | reverse complement strand
AAAGAGCGATTTCTTGTCAATGAAATGTACATGAAATATTGTATTCATTAGAAATTTCCATTCAAGACTTTATTTTCTGTGAAAAGTAATTTTCATTAAGATTTGTGGAAAGATCTGGCAAATATCGGTGTGATTTTTATGTTCCTAATAAAACTTTCTCTAAACCCAAAAGAGCCATATCTACAAAAAAAAACAACAAAGAAAGAAAAAGGCAAATGGAATTCTTTACCTCTCAACTCCTTAACTTTGATTTCGTGAAGTCTTCTGTCCTCTTCGTTTTCACTAGGCACACCTTCGTCATCATCTCGCTCCTGGAGGAAATTGAGAGTCTGTAAAGAAAGACTACCAGCTCTCACAAACTGTGATGTTTAAAGTGTCTTTTGTTACAATTATTTTATGCTGAAGCAAACACTTTTTTTACTTATTTACATATATTTACACACACACTCACCTAAAGGATTATTAGGAACACCATACTAATACTGTGTTTGACCTCCTATCGCCTTCAGATCTGCCTTAATTCTACGTAGCATTGATTCAACAAGGTGCTAAAAGCATTTTCAACAAGATTCAACAAGGTGCTGAAAGCATCCCCCACTATTACACCACCACCAGCAGCCTGCACAGTGGTAACAAGGCATGATGATCCATGTTCTCATTCTGTTTACACTAAATTCTGACTCTACAATCTGAATGTCTCAACAGAAATCAAGACTCATCAGACCAGGCAACATTTTTCCAGTGTTCAACTGTCCAATTTTGGTAAGCTCTTGCAAATAGTAGCCTCTTTTTCCTATTTGCAGTGGAGATGAGTGGTACCCGGTGGGGTCTTCTGCTGTTGTAGCTCATCCGCCTCAAGGTTGTGCGTGTTGTGGCTTCACAAATGCTTTGCTGCATACCTCTGTTGTAACGAGTGGTTATTTCAGTCAAAGTTGCTCTTTTATCAGCTTGAATCAGTCGGCCATTTCCTCTGACCTCTAGCATAACAAGGCATTTTCGCCCACAGGACTGCCGCATACTGGATGTTTTATCCTTTTCACACCATTCTTTGTAAACCCTAGAAATGGTTGTGTGTGAAAATCCCAGTAACTGAGCAGATTGTGAAATACTCAGACCGGCCCGTCTGGCACTAACAACCATGCCACGCTCAAAATTTCTTAAATCACCTTTCTTTCCCATTCTGACATTCAGTTTGGAGTTCAGTAGATTGTCTTGACTAGGACCACACCCCTAAATGCATTGAAGCAACTGCCATGTGATTGGTTGAGTAGATAATTGCATTAGTGAGAAATTGTGAGAAGAACAGGTGTTCCTAATAATCCTTAAGGTGAGTATACACATACACACACAATATTGTTGTATATATTCAAAGACTCACATTGACTGCATGGCTTCTTGAATGAGCTGCATCCATGTGTTCCTTTCCTCTTTGGAGCTTGCATACACCTCTACCATCTCAGGCTTCTCAATGCCGGCTGTGATGAGGAACAGACCTTTCTCCTCATTGGCTACTTCCCTCAAGATGAGTTTCTGCAGAGAAATGACGGTGGAGCGCTGGTCCTGAGAGTGGAGAACAAGATGAGATGAGAGTAGAAAATCACAGTGAGGTCATGGGCCACAATAAGAAAGTTCCAAATAACTTGATATGAAAATGTTCCAATTAAAACCAGCCCTGAACAGAGCAGCAGAGACATTACACAATACTAGATTTCTTAGATCAGCATCCAAACAACAAAGTGTAAAGTAAATATGTATTACTGATGAACACTGTTCTGGGAGTCACAAGAAGAGTCATAAATGATAAACATACCAAAGAGGCGAATATGTACTTCTGATCTTTCTCCCTGCAGGAACACAATCACATCCTTCAGCAGAAGAGCCTGGACATCTGGAGTAACACCACATCAGATTAAAAAACAGGCCATGTTTGTATTAGTGTGGGTGTGAGTTTCTGTGGTGATAGACATGACTGCGTTCTGTCAGTGAAATGTCAAGGTTTTTTAATCCATTTTCTGTATTTTGAACTGAATAACTAAACTGAAGTCAAGTAAATGTAAAGTAAAATGTGAAAGCAAATCTAGTAACATTTAGATGGTCGTGGTGGTTCCAGGGCATTTTTATAAAGGGGGTTCAGAATGGTTTTAAGCTTGTTCTGTGTGTTGTGGATAGTTTCTAGGGTGTCCATATGGTTGCTATGGTATTGAGAGTTAGTGCTAAGGTGTTATGTAGTTGCTTAATGTGTATGGGTAGTTTTTAGCATGTAGCTGTTTGTTACATGGTTGCCAAGGTGGTATGATTGGTTTCCAGGGCATTGCTAGGCGTTTTCTAAGGTGTAAGTTTTTATTTAGTGTGTTATCTTATGTGACTGCCAAAGGCCGGATTCACATATAGCACCTAAAAACGTGCAAAACGCTGGCGTGCAGCATTTCCGCTTTCCAAAGCGCTAGGGCGGTTGTGTCCGGTTGGTTCTTGTCACGTGACCTACTGTGCGTGAATGGTGCGCTGACGCATTCTGAAAAGTAGAGATGTTTTTATTCTCTGATGCGGTGCGGACGCGCTGAAAAAAAGCGAGCGTGTCGCACTGCGACTGTGACGCTTCCATTTGCGCGCCTACATTTGACAACAACGAACTTGAGCGCACAAAAGACGCGAATATGTGAACAGGCCCAAAGTGTCAAAGGTGGTTGCCAGGTGGTTGTTAATCATCTTCTAAGGTGTATAGCTTGTGTTTTTTCCGTGTTTGCTGTTACCAGGGTTTTGCCATGTGGTTGTTAATGTGTTCCAAGTGGTTTTTAACATATTACAACATGTTATGGTGGTTGTCATGGTGTGGCGAGTGGTTGCCAGTGCATTGATATGTGGTTGTCAAGGTGTTCTGAGAGTATTTTTAGCATGTTGTTGTTGTACGTAATTGCTGGAGCATTGTAGGTGGTTGCCAGGGTATTGCTAAGGTGTTCTGAGTGGGTTTTATCATGTTGTTTCTGTTACGTAGTAGCTAGGGTGTTGTAGGTGGTTGCCAGGCTGTTGCTAAGGTGTTCTGAGTGGGTTTTATCATGTTTTTTCAGTTACATATTTGCTAGGGTGCTGTAGGTGGTTGCCAGGTGTGTTGTTAAGGTGTTCTGAGTGGGTTTTATCATGTTTTTTTCAGTTACGTATTTGCTAGGGTGCTGTAGGTGGTTGCCAGGGTGTTGTTAAGGTGTTCTGAGTGGGTTTTATCATGTTTTTTTCAGTTACGTATTTGCTAGGGTGCTGTAGGTGGTTGCCAGGGTGTTGTTAAGGTGTTCTGAGTGGGTTTTATCATGTTGTTTCTGTTACGTGAGTAGCTAGGGTGTTGTAGGTGGTTGCCAGGGTGTTGTTAAGGTGTTCTGAGTGGGTTTTATCATGTTTTTTTCAGTTACGTATTTGCTAGGGTGCTGTAGGTGGTTGCCAGGGTGTTGTTAAGGTGTTCTGAGTGGGTTTTATCATGTTTTTTTCAGTTACGTATTTGCTAGGGTGTTGTAGGTGGTTGCCAGGGTGTTGCTAAGGTGTTCTGAGTGGGTTTTATCATGTTGTTTCAGTTACGTATTTGCTAGGGTGTTGTAGGTGGTTGCCAGGGTGTTGCTAAGGTGTTCTGAGTGTGTTTTATCATGTTGTTTCTGTTACGTCGTAGCTAGGGTGTTGTAGGTGGTTGCCAGGGTGTTGCTATGCATTTGCAGTGTTCTGAGTGGTTTCTAATTTCTTTTGATCTGCTGATATATTCGTTCACCAATGAACCCATCGCGCTGGCTCTTACCCTTAAGCCTGCCGGCTGTATTCTTCAGCTGTAGCGGCCCGTCGTGAATTAACTTCTGCCCACGTAACAGATCCTCTCTGGCAAACATCTGCCCGCTTTTCATTCTCATGATGGACTTGCTGTCTGTCCGGCTGTACACTTCCTTTAGCTTCTTTTCTTCTCATGTTCATTCACTTTATTGTCAACAGCAGCAATCACCTCTTTCAGCAACCTCAGACTTTGGCTTATGTCTGCATGGTCCTCCTCATTTTCTGTCATGAAACATGAAACAATATTAACTGGAGCACCACAAATAAGGGTATTAAAATAGCCTGACTACTATAGTAAGAAGTTGTACCTTTCGTGTGCTGCAGTATTCTCTGTAGTAACACAGGATACTTTGTGATTCTTTGTGTGACTAACAATATACACTCAGGAATGCTTAGCCGTCGGACAGCAGGGCTGCTCATCTTTTTCTGGAAAATAGAAACAGATGTAAAACATGGGAGCGGTTCCATTTTAGAGTCTCGAGAAAGAAACAAAAGAACGGTTTAAACGCTTTAGGCTACTTTTCCAAACTAACATTTTTGACTGTTTGAGAAATGTGCATAGGCAAAATAATTTGAGATGCTACCTTGATGAAAGCTTGAAAACGTTTGTCTTTGGTGTGAAGCTCCTTGTAGAAGTTCACAGCTTCATTGTGTCTGCTGCAGAACTTCCCATAGACTTTCTTCATTCTGTCGGCATTGGAACCTGAGAACTACGGAGGAATAAGGAGTGGAAAAATTGTTCAGTACTTATACTAAATGCTCCAGACATTAAAAATCAATGGATTTCTACAGATGCTCCACCACAGGTCTGAGCCTGATCCTACCTGAGAGACCAGCACGTCCACCAATCTTTTGTATGACAAAGCCGCCCTCTTCGTGGCTCCCTGACTCTTTCTTCCTTTCGAGCAGGTGTGAGAAGAACTGTGTGTGCAGGTCCAGAACTTCTTCTAACATGGGAAACATCTTCTCTACAGTCTGGACCTCCAATTGAACCTCTCCTCAGTAGTCCTTTACTGTAAACATCAGCCATGATCTTCAAGGTCCTCACGTGGTGCATTTCCGTCTGGATGAGCTCTGATATTGAAAGGGGGAAATTTTTTTACCAAATGACCTTCCAAGTGTGTTAACCTTGATGATTTGAAAGTGAAAGAAGAAGCTTCTTGGAAGGGTATGCTGTTATTCTTACCGTAGATGACATCTTGCCTCTTGATAACATCCTTTTTAAGTGGTTTCAGGAATTTTTTGTCTACCGTAAAGCTCCAAGAATCTGCCTCCAGCTCTTTAATGTCAGCTTCAAATTCTCCCATCAACTGACAGTCCATCATCTCTGTACCTGCCGTACAAATTTAGTATGAATTAACCTAAAATTTGACTGGACTCAAGACGGGCCTTTCCTTTGGTAATGTGAGTAATGATTCCAGTACAAGATGAAGAGACTTACCCTCATCGGTGAGAGATTCTGTGGATTCGGTGACTTTACTTGTCTTGTGAAGGGAGTCGGTAGACTGGGACAGAAACTTCAAAGTCTTTCAGCGGAGGGTCTTCCATTTGTCTGAATGAGAAAGAGCATAAGATATATTGTACACTGCATGTTTTAACCCTTTACCTATCACCCTCCTTTTTGTATAATTGACATTAAAATGCACTATACAAACTTAAATGGTTGTAATTCAAGAATGCTTTGGAATATAGACCTAAATTTGGTCTTGTTTTAAAGAAAACAATCAGCAGATTATTACTAAAGTGAAAGCACTTCAAAAAATTAAAGTATGAAAAAGTTATGGAAGTTATAATTTACAGTAAATCAAATATACTTTATTAATGTTTTTTTAATATGAAATAAATATTTTACAAAAAAATGTGTTACTATAAAATTACTATAAAATGAAAGCTATATATCTCACTAAGTTGTGTTCCAAATTTAAAGTTGATATCACAAAAAATGAAGTTCCCATGAGATTTTGTTTCAGCGTAGTACCAAAAATAGCCACCGGGTGCCATTCAATTCCATTGAATTTAATTGTATGCATTTTGCCATAACAAATTAATAAATTTCCATCCAAATATCACTTCTGTCCCTAAAATATGGAACCTTGAGACTCAGACCTTTCTGACAATATGTGTTTTGTCAAGATTAGAAAAGGTTTTCATAATAAATTATGAAAGATGATGCCCAAAAGGGGAGGGGCCTAATAAAAAATACCGTTTCTATGGTAACGCAACGTCTAATTTCAAAACGGTTTTCACAGGATGAATTATCAGTTCGTAAGCTTTCAAATGATACCTAATATATGACAACTACTAAAATATGTGATATAATAATAATAATAAAAAAATTATATATATATATATATATATATATATATATATATATATATATATATATATATATATATATATATATATATATATATATATATATATATATATATATATATATATATATATATATATATATATATATATATATATTTATATTTATATATATTTATATATATATATAATATTATACTTTTTAAAATATAATTTTATCTTTTTTTATTGACAAATACTAATTATGTTTTATTATTAACTTTTAGCACTAAAAACTAGGGATGCTCCGATCGAATCGGCCAGAGATCGGTCTCGGCTGATCATAACAATTTTTGACTCGATCGGTACTCACTAACTTGGCCGATCTTATAAACCGATCGCGATTTGATGACGTGAACGCGTGAGGACGTACGTGATACTTATATTGGAGAATGTTTAATTAAACCTTATTTGTTACATCAGACTTCTCCATGTTGGAGTTTAAATGTTTCTATTTATTTTATTCTCTTTAACATTGAACAATGTTTAATTAAACCTAATGAGTTGTATCAAACCACTTCAATTTGTTCTTTTAGGAGTTTAAATGTTGTTTGATTTTTTATTTATTTATTTTGTCCTGCTCAGACTTGTATTGGACGATGTTTAAGTTACATCAGACTTCTCCATTTTAGGAGACTAAATGTTTATTTTGTCCTCCACAGTATTGGACAATGTTTAAATAAACCTTATGAGCTGCATTAAACTGTTCCATTTTGTTTATTTGTCTTATATTAAGTCAATTAAGCATCGGAATCGGTATCGTTATCGGCCGATCACCATGACAAGAAATCGGTACTCGGTATCGGCTGCAAAAATCCTGATCGGAGCATCCCTACTAAAAACCAAAGTTTCAATGATTAAAAGTGTGTGCGTCAACTTTTTGTGACAAAGGTCAGAAACTCCTGTAATGACGTCGATTTTTAAAGCGCACTCTTGTCATAAATTCATATATTGCTGTTCATTCTTGTATTTGTAAGAAAAAAACAGACCTAAAATATCTATTTAGGAGTCTTAGACCTTTCCAATGATATATAGTTTGTCATGACTAGATTAGGATTTAATAGTAATATAGTGAAGTAACAGTTAGGTTGCCCGTATACGAGCAAGTGACAGTTAAGGGGTTAAAGCTTTACTGGTAAAACTATGAGTATACGATCAAGATATTAAAGGGATACTCCACTTTTTTTGGAAATACGCTCATTTTACAAATTCGCAACTTTACATTTTCCGTCTGTCTTAGTGCACGATGTAACTATAGAAGAGTCAAGTTTTAAATAGGAAAAATATCGAAACACTTTGGTAATTTTTTTGGGAGAAATGCTAATGGTCTTGTGCACTTCAATGATG